>SJYC01101918.1:0-49154 GCA_006408675.1 Madoqua kirkii
ACTACACAAGGACTTGCATAAACACTGAAATAGGAATTCACAAAGGCATCTGTTCAAGTCTGCTTCAGGGAGAGTGGGGCCCTGCACCCTGGTTGAGGGCAGTGCTTGTCCAGTGGAACCGCCACTGGCCAGGTTGGTAGCCACTAGTCACACGTGGCTACAAATACTTTCAGAGTAGCTAGTGTGACTGAAGAACTGATATTTTTATTTTGTTTTAATTAAATTTGAATAGCCACATGTGGCTATTAGCTGCAAAACGGAACAGGGCAAGTACAGAGTAAGAAGAAAAAGATGAAATATGATAATATTAAAATGAGAACCAACAAGTTAGACCAAGTATATTTTCATGTTTCCGAAACATCTCTATATTGAGTGACTAGTAGCATTCGATAGATGTATGTGCCATGAAATGAGATTGTTTATATTTTCTTCTTTTGTAGCTGGCTCCTTTAATTATGCTAATAGAAAAATCTAGAAAAATACAACTCCAAAGCTGCAGTAGTGCTTGTGGAGCATCAGTGAAGTCCTCTCACCTTAGTTCAGACTCTGATCTATTAGACTTTCTGAAACTCAGGTGTTTGTTTCCATCCCATCACCTTTTTCTGGGTCTTTAATCACTTCTGCAGTAGTCTTCCAGAGAAGATTGGTAGTGACTCATATCCCTTTGGTATCAAGAGCTGGTATTTACTATACTAGTTGGTTAATAGGTTTCATTATCTAGAATTGGGGATTTACTGCCTTTGAGGCAACAAATTGTACTAATTCTCATGTGAGTTTCCTTTCCTCCTCTTCAAGGTGACACTCAAAAGAATTGAAACACACTGACTGTCCGTTTATCCCTGCCTTTGTGTCACAGAAGGCAGATAACCAGAATTATATGATAAGTTTCTTCATATTGATGAGGTTGTAACAGTTAAAGAGATGGTGTGTACCTCATTAATTTCAACTTTTACAAAGTTTAAATTGAGAGCAAGCAAAATTAAAAAAAAAAAAAAAACAGAAGAAATAGTTGTATTCTCTATCTGTAAACCCACTCGTTTCCTTGTTAAAAATCCTGCGGCCATATTATCTTGCAGTTTTTACTATAAACAGACTCGAAGCTAAATTTGAGAACTCTGGCAAACTTGACATTGTCTTGCCCTGTAGTAAGAACGGTGCTCTATGTACACAAAGAAATGTTACACCCAAAAGCTTGACTGATTATGAGAACCATTGCTTTGTTTTCTTCTGGAGGTTAGCATTGTGTTCAGTGGGATGACACTTCAGGGTCCTAATATCTGTTCTCCATGTCTCCTAGAAGACTGTAACTACAGCTTCTATGATTACCACAAAGACACTACCTCTCGTCTTGAAAGCAGCAGCTGCGACCATGCCTGCCTCTGTTGTGGGCCAGAGACCTACCATTGCTATGGTGACCGCCATCAACAGTCAGAAGGCTGTGCTCAGCACTGAGGTGCAGAGCACGCCAGTCAACCTCCAGACGTCTAGTAAGGTCACTGGGCCTGGGGCAGAGGCTGTCCAAATTGTGGCAAAAAACACAGTCACTCTGGTAAGCCAGCAGCTGCTACTCAGGTGTGCCCGCGTGAGAGGGTTCAGGATGTGCATCTGTAGGGCGATACCCGTGTTACGCTCCTGCTGGGTTTTTAGTCCCCTCGGTCTTGTGCCATACCAAATTTGCCTTTGGGGCTGACGAGGGAATATGGCATTCCTGCTATCTATAAGGGCTTCCCTGGTGGCTCAGACGGTAAAGAATGTACTTGCAGTGCAGAAGACCTGGGTTCAGTCCCTGGGTTGGGAAGATGCCCTGGGGAGGGCATGGCAACCCACTCTAGTATTCGAGGCTTCCCTAGTGGCTCAGACAGTAAAGAGTCTGCAGTGCGGGAGGTCCAGGTTTGATCCCTGGGTTGGGCAGACCCCATGGAGAAGGAAATGGAAACCCATTCTAGTATTATTGCCTGAAAAAGCCCAGGGACCGAGGAGCCTGGCAGTTAGTAGGGTTTTGAAGAGTTGGACACGACTGAGCAACTCACACACACACACTGTCTAAATAACTAGAGGTGTCCTGACACCAAGGATGGCCAGAATATGTCTTGACTTAAAGGGGGAAAGTGCCCTTCACAGAGGCGTTTACACGGCGTCATGTGTCTCTCCCTCTGTCCTATCCACAGTCCTCCCTGTGAAACTTGGGTGCGCGATGCTATACTGCTAATTCAGGGGAGATGCCCTGCTCAATTTTTTAGTTCACTCTTCCTTGAAATTGCACCCAGGAAGTACTGGAGTTAGTTGGGGCACTTTAAAAATGTTTAAGACACACAAATAACAGTGTCCATTCCAAGGTCCATCAGGAAAAAACGACCTCTGGAAGGAAGAAGTTCTTGAACAAAAATTGTTCTTGAGATTTCTAGGGTGAAACCATCTAAACACCAGTGTTTTCAGAATATATCCAAATTGCAGTTTAAAGGTCTGTTCTTAAAGTGGAAGCTAAAGGCTCTTGGTGGCTTTCAAATAATGACCAGTGGTGAATGAAGCTAGAGGGCCTTAAAGGGAAGCTCTGCTTCTTACCCAGGAATCTTTAGGGAAGCAGCCAAATAACTCAGCCAGATGCTGAGAGTCAGAGAATTCTCTGTAGGAAGAAAGCCATTCACTGTTAGGTAAAACTCTTATATTAGGAAAAAGCCCATCTGTCCAGGCTGCAAATTTGATTTTACTTTGGAATCAGTTTTGACTTTTAAAATACATAAGTGCAAGAGTTCTTGAATGTCAAAGGAAATCATCTAAGATTGCTGTGTATGTTATGTTCTACATTAGACGTATAAGGAAACAAATGTGATTGGTTCACTTTATAGGGCAAAGCATGCAAGCAGGAGAGTAAGAAAGTTTCTTAAGGTGATGTTAATTCAGATGGTTAATTTTCCAGTGAAAGCTTGTAGAAAATATTGTCTGATCGAGACAATAGTGATGCTGAAAATCCTTTAAGAATACTGAGCTTTAGCACTATTTACAATAGCCAGGATGACGGAAGCAACCTAAATGTCCATCTACATCTGGATGGATAAAGAAGATGTGGTACATGTATACAACAGAATATTACTCAGCCATAAAAAGTGATTTCCCTGGTGGCTCAGATGGTAAAGCGTCTGTCTACATGTGGGAGACCTAGGTTCAATCCCTGGGTTGGGAAGTTCCCTGGAGAAGGAAATGGCAACCCACTCCAGTACTCTTGCCTAGAAAATCCCATGGGCAGAAGACCCTGGTGTCCATGGGATCACAAAGAGTCGGACACAACTGAGCAGCTTCACTTCAGCCATAAAAAGAAACAAAATTGAGTCATTTGTAGTGATGTGGATGGACCTAGGGTCTGTCATATAGAGTGAAGTAAGTCAGAAAGAGAAAAATATCACATATTAACACATATATATGGAATCTAGAAAAATAGTACCAGTGAATGTATTTTCAGGGTAGGAATGAGACACAGATGTAGAGAATGGACATGTGCCCATGGGAAGGGGAGGGTGGGCGAATCGGAAGAGGAGCAGGGACATGCATACGCAACCGTGTGTAGGGCTGAGAGCTAGTGGGAAGCTGTGCACAGCACAGGGAGCTCAGCTCAGTGCTCGGTGGCGACCTTGCGATGGGGGAGGGATGCTTAGGAGTGAGGGGACATGTGTATACCTATAGCTGATTCAGTTTGTTGTATAGCAGAAACTAACACACATTGTAAAGCAATTATACTCTTAAAAAAAAGGATGCCTAGCTTTTATTTTATATTGAATTATTATTTTCTTCTCTGATTTGTCTTTCTCATTTTTTTTTAGCAGGTTCAGGCAACACCTCCTCAGCCCATCAAAGTACCACAGTTTATCCCCCCTCCTAGACTCACTCCACGTCCAAACTTTCTTCCGCAGGTGAGTAAAATCAGTGACAAGCCCAGTGATGGGTTAAGTGAGATGAGAATCCTTGTGGACCCTTTTGAAGCAGCCTATAATGTACTTGTCAATTCAGCTGTATTCAGATCCCACTTAGCAAAAGATTCTAGCTGCAGATCCCTATACCATGAAGAAGCCTTTTTTTTTCTTTCTTTCTTTCTTTTTGGCTGCATGGCATGTGGGATCTTAGTTCCCTGACCAGGATTCGAACCCATGCCCACTGCAGTGGAAGTACGGAGTCTTAACCACTGGACCACCAGGGAAGTCCCTCAGAAGAAGCTTATGTTGTCATCGGGGCATTTTTTTTAGCAATGACAAAAGGCTGTAGCAGAGGGATGTATGGAAAGGGAAACTGTCCTAAGTCTAAGTTTAAAATAATTGAGATAGCACCATCTTCAACCTTACGACGTTGACTTACTGGAAGAATTTAGCCAGAACTGCCTGTCAGTGGGGAATGAACGCAGCTGTCACTTCTCTCCCCCACCGCTGAACCCCGTTTGCTGAGGAGAGTAGGGAGGAGACAGTAGCAAGCCAACTAGGAGAAAGCGTTCTGTTCTCTGGGAAGTGATGGCGCTGAGCATTACACTGGAACCCTAAGTCTCCCTAGTCAAGACTTAGCCCAGGGAGCTACTAGGGAGCCCAGACCCAAGCAGCACTGCCCGCAGTCTCGAGAGCACTCTCCCAGCAATTGGGCTGAGCTCACCATTCTCGTGACAGACTACCAGGATTGTCCCAGGATGGGTTTTGATGGGGAGTTGCTTTGCCTGGTAGAAAGATTGGGTATTTCTATCTGAGGCCTCAGCTTTCAGACAAAGAGAGAAGGGGAAGGAAGTTTGTGGTCAGTGGCCATTAGTGATTTCTGAATTGCCTTGGGGAGGGGGATGGGCAGTGCTCACATGAGATAAATCAATAATTTATCAGGTAAATCCTTAATGCTGTAGGTATCAAAAGGGCCCTAAGAACTATGGATATGAGGGTTTCAAGATGGTTCTCAGCCTCATGCAGCTTCCGACACATGTACGGCAATCACTGTGTCCACTGATGCTTTCAAACTGTGGTGCTGAAGACTCCTGGGAGATCTTTGGACAGCAAGGAGATCAGATTAGCCAATCCTAAAGGAAATCAACCCTGAATATTCATTGGAAGGACTGATGCTGAAGCTCCCATACTTTGGCCACCTGGTGCGAAGAGCCAGCTTACTGGAAAAGACCCTAATGCTGGGAAAGATTGAGGGCAGGAGGAGAAGGGGGTGACAGAGGATGAGATGGTTGGATGGCATCACTGACTCAGTGGACATGAGTTTGAGCCAGCTTCAGGAGATGGGAAGCCTGGTGTGCTGCAGTCGCAAATAATTGGACACGACTTAGCTACTGTACAATTGTTGGAAGTACCATATAGTCTGAGAACATATGAAAAGGACACCCAGCTCATCCTTGGAGTATTACAGAAAGTTTCCTTGAAGAGTTGACATTCAATCTTAGACCTAAAGTCCTAATGATGTTAGTTTGACATAGTTATGGAGGAGGAATAAAAACGTGCTGGGCAGAAAGAGGAACATGTATGCAAGTCCACAATGGCGAGACATATAGGCTTAAGGAACCGAAGGGAATTTGATGTTGCTGAGCGTGTGGCCCATGCGGCTGACTCAGGCTAGAGTAAGAGGTGGGGATGGAGAAGCCCATAGGCCAGTGCCTTTGGGACCTTGGAGGCTGTATGGGAACTGGGCCTTTCCTAGGTACAGTGAGGATCTATTAAATCATTCTCAAACAAGTGCTTGGCATGATTATATTTTTGTTTTAGAAAATTCCCCCTTAACACTGTGTAGAGAATAGATTGGTGATTGTCTAGACTGGGGCAGGAAAAACCGTTAGGACAGTGTTAACAATGACAATAGCTAATGTTTAGAGAATCTTACTGTCAGCCACTTATTGTAGTAGGCATTTTACATAGGTTATCTGTTTTAATCGTCACAACAACTCTGTGAAAGTAGGTGGTGGTGTTTTTTTAGATAAGAATCTAAGGTTTAGTCTGTTTTTCAAAGGGTGGGTCATGACCTGTTAGTCGACTGTGAAATCAGTTTGGTGCACTGTAACCAGAGTTTTTAAGTAAATGAAGAAAACAGAAAGGAAATGTTAAGAGTATATTGCACATAAGTATTGTTTCATGAGATTTAAAAAAAAATAGATGTATAGATAAATGTCTATGTCTATGTATAGATAAATATCTATGTTTACAGTGTAAAACATATTTCCTATTATGTATCTGCAGCACACACATAGGGTTGTCTTAGATGCAGCTAAGTATTCAGATTCACAAGACTATCAAAGGCCACTCTCTCACCAGTCCACTTGGAATGATATAGGACAGAAACTAGCGCTTGCCAGCAAGATAGCATCAGACATTTTTCCTCAGTAGGAGTCCCTGCAGGCATCCATACAGCAGTGTCTATGGCTGTCCAGGGACTGCTCAGGCACAGGCAGATGAGGTCTTCATCAGGACAGTGGGAGAGCCTGGCACAGAAGCCTTATGCCTCTCAAGAGCCCAGTGTATCTTGCAACAATTCATAGGCGTGGCTTTCAAGGTCCCCGCAGTGGACATGCCCAGTTACAAGAGTCACCCCATTTTAGGAAACCCAAAGCATGGTGTCTGATCTTTTTTTTCAAAAGTGTAGCAAATTTCTATCTCTGCTTTTTTCAAGTAGTGGAAATGGATTTGATTTAGCAAGAAGAGGTCATTTTTACCATAAGCAGTGTTCCTGCTAACATAGTTGGCATTCTTATCAGGCTTCCAAGGGTGTACAGCTAGAGTTAACTGAAGGTCAAATTCTTATGTATAAGGAGAAAGGCTTTTGCCTCCAGGTCACAATTTAGAAAGTTTATAAAATACTGGCTTAGAGAGATCAGGTATGTTACCTTAGGTTACACAGCTAACTAGTAAGTGGTAGAATCAGATTTGAACACTGGCAAGGATAATCCCATGTTTTTAACCACAGTTTTCTGCCACTGTTTCAGTAAAGTGACACAGCTAGAGTGGTGGCAGTGAGGATAGAAAAGCAGACATATTTGAGAGGGGGTTTAGGAAGCAGAGGCGGAGTGGAAGCATTAGGGATGATTCTGGAGTGTTTTTTTGTTTTCTAGTAAGAAAAGGACATTTACTGAGGTAATGATTAGAAGAAGAAAGGATTGGAAGAAGCTGATAAGTTTTAGACATGCTGATTTTGAACTTGTGAAATTTCCAAGTAGAGATGTATAACAGAGAGGTGAACAAATGATTCTGAAGTTCAGGAAATGTCTGGTCCTAAGATCCAAGTGTGGAAGTCTTCAGTATGTAGATAATAATCGAAGCCATAGGCTGCGTGAGAATTCCCAGAAGGAGTGAGGACATTGGGAAGTAAAGGGGTTCCAGGACAAAACCCTGAGAAATAGTTATATTTTAGATTGAGCAGAGGCAGAGGAAGCCCCAAGGGAGACCTAGAGGAGGACTGGCTGAGAACGGGGAGTTAGAGGACCAGAGATGAGAGTGAACTGAAGCTGTGGGCATGCAGAAAGTTAGGATGCAAGTTCAGGGCACTGGCAATGTGATTACCATCGCTAGGCACAAGTTCTGGGTGGGACCAGTCTCTGGATTAGGCATCTGACCTTAGCCTGAAGAGGTAGCATGGTATAGGAAAGGGAGCTGTGGTTTGGAATCAGAAAATCTACATTCTAGGACAGCATCTGGATCCTCTTAAGAGCTGATGCATCTCTGTAATATTATATATCCTGAGATCTATAGAATTGATAATTCTAAAGTGGCTATCAATAAATATTTGTACTGAATACCATTTCACATATATAGTGTAGAAGATCTGGCAGTGTCTGAAGCTTATAGGACTTGAGAAGTTTAAGTAATACGATAATTGTTCTTTCTTTCTCCATAGGTTCGACCCAAGCCTGTGGCCCAGAATAACATTCCTATTGCCCCAGCACCTCCTCCCATGCTTGCAGCTCCTCAGCTTATCCAGAGGCCCGTCATGTTGACCAAGTTCACCCCCACGACCCTCCCTACCTCCCAGAATTCTATCCACCCCGTCCGTGTCGTCAATGGGCAGACTGCAACCATAGCCAAAACGTTCCCCATGGCCCAGCTCACCAGCATTGTGATGCTACTCCAGGGACCAGACTCGCTGGACCTCAGACTGTACAGCTTAGCAAGCCAAGCCTTGAGAAACAGGTACAGGCACAGTATGCACCTGCTTTGGGCAGTAGCTTTCCCATGGAGGCTGGGCAGCCTGTAAGGGGTCTTGATCTTCTCAAAGGCTCTTTATCTCAGCACCATTGTTAGTTGCTTATCAGGAGGTAATTTATCCACAGTACAAAAGGGCCATTCTTACTGAAGAAAGTTGGGGTTGCTTTACCCACCATCTCCTTGGAGGTGGACTCTGATTTTTGTGTGAGTGAGCTCCCCCTGCTGGTTCAGAAGCAGAAATTCACAGATGAGTTCTGCTGCCCTCAGTCAGGAAGCACAGATAAGGAGTAACCAGAAAATGCGGCGTTCCTTTTGGCCCAGTGAGAATCCAGATGGGGATATCACTATAAAAGTCAGGAAGAGTAAATGAAACAAGGAAAAGAGTTTCATGGCAAAGATTTTCCCTGTCTCTTACAGAACAATGAGGAACCAGTGGAAAATTAAGATTTCTAAAATGCGTTCTTTTAACTCTAGAGGTTACAGACATTTTAGCTCAAATATTGAAGCCTTTCATTTATATTTATAAAATCAGATTTTCTGTCAGAAATGCAAGTCTATAGAATTAAACCTCCAAGAGTACATAAGGGTTCTATGACAGAAAGACTTCTAAAACCAAGAAGGAGGATTTATAGGCAGTCAACATACTCCATTTAAAGAAAACCAATGACAAGAAAGAATTTTGCAAAGAAAAGCTCTTCTAAGAAAGTTGCTTTAAAAAGTCATTGACCTATTTCTAATTGCTCAGGCTTGAGTTCTCATTCATCTGAAAATAGTCTCTGGTGATCCTGAATCTTCTGCTTCTGGGTGACTGACCATGATTCAGAGAGGCTGGCCAGATGGTGGGAGATGAGGAGGCTTCCTGCTGGCTTGGCTGCCTTGAACAGAGGAGCCTTATGCATGGAATACCGGCTTTCCACCCAGGCAGCCCATAAATGCTGCTAATCTGGCACTAAGATCTGGGTACCACAATCTTACATTAGGAAATACAAGCGAAAACACGTATCTATTCCTGGGGAGCCCCTCAAACCCTAGGAAATGCTTTGAGGAACATTTAGAGATAAATGACTTAACATGCATTTTAGAGCAGAAGTTTTCAAATTTATTATCAGCAAACTTCAGTATGAAATAAGGACAGTAAGATGCCCAAGCTTAGGAGTTTGGGTGGAGTCATGTTTGTAGACCATCTGCCGTCATATCCTGTGCTGGCTCTCAGATGACCTCTGAGGAGCCTTAGAGTTAAGAAGAATGTGATTTCAAAACATTATTTTAGGATGTTATTTCTCTTTGACCTCTTATTTGATCAAGATATTTTTAGGAGACAAAAATCTTTTCCATTTCATTTCATTTTTACATTTCTTATTTTTTTTTCTGATTACAACGATGATACATATTCATTGTAAAAGAAAATCCAGACATTACAGAGATACGTACGGTAGAAAGTGCATTCTCTCATGATCTGTGAAGAGAGTAAACTTCTCCCATAATTTTTTCCTTCTACGTTGCTGCTAGCAGTTTGCATCATATTCCTCCATATTTTCTTTTTAAAGCAAAAGGCAAAATCAGATTATATATTACTTTGTTAATTTGTTTTTTCTGTATTAGATCTTGAATATCTTGAATATCTTTTCCTCAGCCATACATATTGATAGATCTCTTTGTGTTAATTATAATTCCATAAATTAAAAAGTCTCCTCCAGCAGTGAATTCCATGGGCTCCCTTCTTGTTGATCTAATGAACAAATGCAGTCGTTGCTGTTCTAGTTTAGCAGTCTTACAGGGTATTAAGCTCAGTCAGCAAGGATTCTCTTTAGACTCCATTCTCAGGGTTATCTCCAGATCTTTCTGCTCTCCCCCTTTCTCTTCATATTTCATCTCCAGTATCTCATTTAGAGCTGTTTAAGAGATCTCATAGATAGGCAGTATGTAGCCATGGAAGTACCACTTACAGCCTACTCAGAGAGATAACCCAAACCTGTATCCTAGCATTCTGTAGGTGGCCGGGCTAGATGGGTCCCTTTCTGCTTTCTGCTCTTTTGTTTAGGATGATAGCAACCACTTAATAAAAATGTGTTGATTCTGTGCCAGCTGTTATGCTACGTGCACTGGCATGAGGGCTGGTAAGTCAAAGCCTGTGCCATCACAAAATTCAGTCTCTAGAGCATTGGGGGCAGGTGCTGTGGCTCTGCCTTCACAGGAGGAAGCACAGCAGCTTGGGTAGTTTCAAAGGCTTCCCTGTAGGAAAGGAAAGAGGTAACATCAGCTATAAGAGCAGTTGTCTCCCTTCTCCTCCCCCTGCCCCCATTAGGCATCTGAACTTTTTATCCGCCCCAGATGAAAGAGCCCCTGTCTTATCCCTTCTTGGAAGCCATATTACCCTGTGGCTGTGAGAAACTGAGTGGTAAAGTTTAAAGAGCTTTGAGGCTAGAAACATATTTAAGGCAGAAAAGTAGGTAAGGCCAGTCGGAGCCCCCACTCTGCTTCCTTTCATGCCTGTGTCCTCTCCAGCATTCTGTGAAATGGGGCTAAACACCTGTGATGCTAGAAAGTCATAAAGCACTTAAAGTCTGTTAGACTGTGCCTGGCACAGTTAGTTCCCAGGAATTAATATTCTTTTTCATCCATGCCTTCACATTCCATCCCCTGCAACAAAGCCTTCTGTGTCTTTCCCAAGGCTAGACTGCTGAAAAAAATCCCAGGTTCTATGGGAAAATTTGTCAGATTGCTACCCATTCCCCTACTTCCATTTATTGTTTTATATAGAAACCTACACAGTATCCTCTTTAAAAAAATAAAAAGTACTTCCAAGTTGAGAATATTATCCTATACATTATCTTCAAATCCCAGTCTTCCCTTTAAGGAAATTTGAGGTAGTGACTCTTTGCCCTCCTCTGGGGAAAACAGAGCCAAGTGACCAAAAGATGGATTTTGGTTTGCTCTCAATCCAAATTTTAACCCTGATTGATGTAACCATTTGGACATTTAAAACCTTTGCAGGTGTCTGACTTTGATTATTCGTGCATCATGGCCTCAAAAGGTGAATTTGTAATTCAGAGGTATATGTGGCTAATTTAGTTCTAGTATTTTTTGAGTTCTTGGTTTTTATCTTTTAAAACCAGAAGAGAACAAGATTTGCAAATTCGTACAAGTGCAGAGTAGGAGATGAAAATAAATAACACAGATTGGGAGTAAACAAATGGATTCCCCCCCCTTCAATGGGAACATGAATACAAGAGATATCCCAGTCGTATTCTTAATTTATCTTTGAAATAGTAAGACCAGTGTGACAAAATTGACATTTTGGTCTCGATGTCAAGAATAGAAAATAGAAAAGACTGCGGTAAACTGCAGAGTAATATACTCCGTCTCAAGGAGGCAGCTACTTTTTGACAGTAGCCAATTTTTATCATATGGAAAACTTCTCTGAGAAAAGCCAGAGGGCCTTTCTGGTGGCTCAGTGGTAAAGAATCTGCCTGCCAAGGCAGGAGACACGGGTTTGCTCCCTGGCCTAGGAAGCTCCCCGACGCTGCAGAGCACCTAGGGCCGTGCGCCACAACTCTGGGGCCTGCGCTGTAGAGCCTGGGAGCCACAGGAGGCGCCGGGCGCTTGAGAGCCTTGCTCTGCACAGGAAAGGCCACTGCAGAGAGGAGACTGCACGCTGCAGGTAGAAAGCCGCCTCTGCCCGCCGTAGCCAGAGGAAAGGAGGCGTAAGGCAGCCAGAAATGGATAGAGACCAGGAATCCAGAGAGTGTGCGAGATTTGGAGATACACTTTTGTTCCTTGTGCCTTTTGGTGTCATAGGTAAGAAACCATTGTCACATCTAAGGTCACAAAGATTTAACCCTGATTTTTCTTCTAAGAGTTGCATGCTTTAGCTCTTCCATGTCGGAGAAGGCAGTGGCACCCACTCCAGTACTCCTGCCTGGGAAACCCCAGGGACGGAGGACCCTGGTAGGCTGCAGGCCATGGGGTCACAAAGAGTCGGACACAACTGAAGCGACTTAGCAGCAGCAGCTCTTATATGTAGGTCAGTAATCCATTTTGACTTAAATTTTCCATAGATAACGTAAAACAAGGGTCCATGTGGACACCCAGTTCTCCCAGCACTGTTTTTTGAAGAAACTGCTCTCTCCCCGTTTGAACGAACAGCGCATCATTATTGGAAATCTGCTGGCCATGATGCATGGGTTTATTTCTGGACTGTCAGTCCTGTTCTGGTGGCTTATACGTCTGTCTTTATGCCATTACCAACCACACTATCTTAATTGCTGTAGTTTTGAAATTGGGAAGGATGAGTCCAACATTTTTTGTTTTCAGTATTGTTCTGGCTCTTCAGGAGTCCTTGTAGATCTACATGAATTTGAGAATTTGTCTTTTCCAATCTTTCTGCACAAAAAAAGAAAAAAAGAGGGAGGGGCTATTGGAATTTTGATAGGAATTGGGTTAAATCTGTAGATTGTATAGTATTGCTCTCTTAACATTCAGTCTTCCTATACTTGAACATGGGTGTCTTTCCATTTATTTAGGTTTTTCTTTATTTCTTAGCAGTATTGTCTAGTTTTCATGTACAAGTCTTTTACCTCCTAGGTTAAATTTGTTCCTAGATATTTTGTTCTTTTGGATGATATTGTAAATTGAGTTGTTTCCTTAATTACCTTTTAGGATTGTTCACTGCTATTATGAGTTACGGTGTGTTAGAAATACAGCTGATTTTGTGATGATTTTAGATCTTGCAATTTTGTTGAATTCATGTATTAGCTATAGTAGTTGCTTTGTGGATCTTCAGGATTTTATGTATGTAAGATCAGGTCTAATGCAAGTAGAGTTTTACATCTTCCTCTCCAGTTTGAGTGCCTTGCATTTCTTTTCCTTGCCGTATTGCTCTGGCTAGGTTTCCACTACATTGTCTAATAGCGGTGGTGGAGGTGGGCATACTTCTCTTGTTCCTCATCTCAGAGGGAAAGCTTTCAGTATCTCACCAGTGAGTATGGTGCTAGCTGTGGTTTCACATAAATGTCCTTTATAAAGCTGAGAAAGTTCCCATCTCTTCCTAGTTTTCTGAGTGTTTGTATCATGAGTGGGTATTGAATTTTCACAGATGCTTTTTCTGCATTAACTGAGATGGTCATAGTGTTTTTCTTTGCCTTTGTTTATTAACATGGTATATTACATTGATTGTTAAAAATGCCTTC
The DNA here is from genome assembly GCA_006408675.1 of Madoqua kirkii. Classification (NCBI taxonomy): domain Eukaryota; kingdom Metazoa; phylum Chordata; class Mammalia; order Artiodactyla; family Bovidae; genus Madoqua; species Madoqua kirkii. The sequence goes on from SJYC01101918.1 coordinate 13,343, forward strand.
CATTCCTAAGATAAGTTCTACTTTATCATTGTGTTTATCCTTTTAATATACTGCTGGACTTGGTGTGCTAGTGTTGTATTGAGGATTTCTGCATCTATATTCATAATAGATAACTGTTTTTTGGGAGAGTTTGAGGAAGATTGGTGTTAGTTCTTTAAATGTTTGGTAGAATTCACCACCAGAGAAACTGTCTGTCCTGGGCTTTCTTTTTTGAGAGTATTTTGATTACTGTTTCAATCTCTTTAGTTGTATATTCTCTCGAGATTTTCTGTTTGAGTCCATTTTGGTAATTTGTATCATAAGAATTTATCCATTTCATCTAAGTTATCTGTTTTTGGCATACAATTTTAAAAATTTTCTAAGTTCAAGTATAGTTGATTTACAGTGTTGTGTTAATTACTGCTGTACAGCATAGTGATTCAGTTACCATTCATCTTTATATTCTTTTCCATATGGTTTATCGTAGGATATTGAATGTAGTTCTCTGTGCTGTACTGTAAGAACTTGCTGTTTATCCATCCTGTATATAGGATGGATATATATCTGCTACCCCAGCCTCTCACCATCCCCTCTGCAAGCCCCTCCCCTTTGGCAGCCTATTGGTATACAGTTGTTGAGTGTATTCTCTTATAACCCTTTTTATTTTTATAAGATTTATAGTAATGTCACCATTTTTATTTCTAATTTTCATTACTTGTGCCTTTTTTTGTCTTATCCTGTTAAAGACTTGTCATTTTGTTGATGTTTTCAAAGAATAAACTTTTGGTTTCATTAATTCTGTTATTTTTCTATTCTCCAGTTCATTTATCTCCACTCTAAATGTGGAGATAATTTTTACTGTTTCCTTCCTTCCACTAGCTTTGGGTTTAGTTCTTCTTGAGTTCCTTAAGCTATAAGTTTAGGTTATTGATTTGGAATCTTTTTTTATTTTTTAATGTAGACCATTACAGCCATGCATTTCCCTCTGAGCAGTGCTTTCACTGTGTTTCATCAGTTTGGGTATGTACGATTATCATTGTCATTCTTCAGGGAGATAGAGAATTTCCCCAGTGATTTCTTATTTGTTCTACTGGTTGTTTAAGCGTATGTTGTTTAATTTCTACCTACTTAAAAATTTTCAGTATTGCTTTGTATCAAGTTCTGGCTTCTATTATCATCAGAAAAAATACTTCATATGATTTCAGTCTTTTAAAATGTATTAGGGTTTGTTTTGTGTCCTGAAATATGGTCTGTCCTGAAGAGCGTTTCATGTGTACTTAAGAAGAATGTGTATTCTGTTGTTGTTGAGTATTCTGTTTGTATGTCTCTTAGGTCTAGCTGGTTTAAAGCGTTAAGTCCTCAATTTCCTTACTGATCTTCTTTGTACATGGTCTTTTCTTTATTTAAAGTGAGGTATTAAAGTCTTCAATTATTATTATAGAACTGTTTATTTCTCTCCTTCAGTTCTGTCAGTATATGCATCATATATTTTGAGACTCTGTTGTTTGGTACCTATGTATTTGAAATTGTCATATCTTCTTGATGAATTGACTCTTTTGTCAATATATAATGACCTTTTTGTCTCTTATAACAATCTTTGACTTAAAGTGAGTTTAAGTGTCTGATATTAGGATGTTGCTGCTACTGCTAAGTCACTTCAGTCGTATCCGACTCTGTGTGACCCCATAAATGGCAGCCCATCAGACTTCCCCTGTCCCTGGGATTCTCCAGGCAAGAACACTGGAGTGGGTTGCCATTTCCTTCTCCAACGCGTGAAAGTGAAAAGTGAAAGGGAAATCAATCAGTCCTGTCTGACTCTTCGCAACCCCATGGACTGCAGCCTACCAGCCTCCTCTGTCTGTGGGATAGCCATCCCTGTACTCTTTTGACTACTATTTCCATGCAGTATCTTTTTCCATTCTTTGATGGATACCTTTTTGTGTCTTTGTCTCTACAGTGTATTTCTTGTAGAGAGCATATTGTTGGATCTTTTTTTTTAATCCATTCTGCCACTCTTTTTTAATTTGTGAGTTTAGTTACATTTAAAGTAGTCACCTATAGGCACAGACTTATGCCATTTTACTGTTTTGTTATCTACATGTTTTACATCTTTTTGGACCAATGTAATTTGATTTGATCCCAGCTTAGCTTCAGTGGTACACAAAAGCTCTGCTCACTGCCCCCCATAGCCGTTATGGTGTTATTGTCTCACGTTACATCTTTATGCATTGTGTAGCCATGAGTACATATTTAGAATTTCTGTTTATGCATTTCTGTTTTAAATCATATGGGAAGCAAAAAGGAAAGTTACAAATCAAAGCGACAGTAATGCTGGATTTTACATTAATCTATATAGTTGCCTTTACTAAAGTTTTTGTTTTGGGGGAGGGGGTTTAATTTACTGTCTAAGGTTTTTTTTTTAATTTCATCCTGAATAATCTAAAGGGAGTTCTTTTAGGATAGGCCTGCTAGCAATGAACCCCATTGGCTTTTTGCAGGAAATGGAACTCTTGGTTGATAGTCTTTTTTCTTTCAGCACTTCATTCACTTATTATTGGCCATGCCACATGGCATGTGGGATCTTAATTCCCTGACCAGAGACTGAACCCGTGCCCCTGCAGTGGAAGTGTGGGGTCTAACCGTTGGACCACCAAGGAGGGCCTTTCAGCACGAGTCATCCCATTGCCTTCTGGTCTCTGGTTTCTGATGAGAAACTGACTGCTAATCTTAGTGAGCACCCCTTACTAAGGGCTGATGCATCGTTCTGCTTTTGCTGCTTTCAAGAGTCTCTTTGGCTTTTGACAGTGTGATTGTGTTGTGTTTCAGTTTCAGTATAAGTGCTCTTTGAGTTTGTCCTCTTTGGAGGTCATTGAGCTTCTTAGATGTATACAGGCGGACCTTGGAGATACTGTGGGTTCAGTTCCACACCACCACAATAAAGCAGATAAAGGAAGTCACGTGAATTTTTTGGCTTTTCAATGCATATCAACGTTATGTTTCTACTGTGGTCTACTGAGTGTGCAGTAGCATTATGTCAAAAAAAATTGCATATACTTTAATTGTAAAATGCTTTATTGGTAAAAATGTTGACCATCATCTGACCAACAACTTTAGCAAGTTACAATCTCCTACAGTAGTAGCATCAGAGATCGCTGATCACAAAACACCTTATTTATATTATTGAATATAATAATAACAAAAACATTTGAAAAATTGTGAGGATTACCAAGATGTGACATAGAGGCAGGATTGCCACAGACCTTCAGTTTGTAAAGAATGCAATATCTGCAAAATCCCATAACGTGAAATGCCGTAAATAAAGCAAGGCATGCCTGTAGATCCTGTATTTCATGCAATTTGGGAAGTTTGCAGCTGGTACTGCTTTAAGGATGATTTCTGCTTCTTCGTCTCTCCTTTCCCCTGGGCACTGTGGCGCATGTGTTGGTGTGCCTAGCAGCGTCTCACAGGCTTCTTAGGCTCGGGACATTTTTCTGCATTCATTTTTGTGTCTGCTCCTTAGACTGGTTAATTTCAGTTGTCCTGTCTTCAGGTTCACTGATTATTTCTTTTGCCTAAACTCCTTTAGTGAGTATTTCATTTCAACTATTTTTTAGTTGCAGATTTCTATTTGCTGCTTTTAAATAATTTCTGCCTCTGTGTTAATATTTTGTTTTTGGTAAGCCGTTGTTCTCCTGGGTTATTTTTCATTCTTTGCCATGGTTTGCTTTAGCTCTTTGAGCATATTTAAGACAGTGGGAGTCTGATGTCTGGGGTTCCTGAAGGCCAGTGTATTATTCTTGTGTTTCCCCAGTGAAACAGCTATACTTTCCTGTTTATTTGTGTGCCTCCTAATTGTGAAAACGCTCACTTTTAAATTACAACATGATAACTCTGGAAATTAGATTCTCCTCCTACCCCAGGGTTTATTGTTATTGATTGTTGAGAGCCTCTGTTGTTTTTCTGTGTAGTGCCTTTTCCAGACTATTTTTACAAATACTATTTCTTGTCATATGTGGTTATTGAAATCTCTGTCCTATTAGATTTACTTAAACAACTGGAGCCTAAAAGAAGAAAAAGGTAATGATAAGTAAATTAAAACAAAAACAGAAAACCCTCTCTTGGCCTTTGCTGATTGGCTTTGAGCAGGGGCATTCCTTCAGTGCTAAACAGGCCACCTGTAACTGTCTTAGACTTCACCCCTTTCTTGGACAGAGCTCAAACAGCAGCAGAGGTGCAAGTTCAGGGTTCTCTCAGCTCTTTTCTAAGGATGCGTCTAGTCCCGGGATGCTCTGTGCACTCTGGATTCCTCAGTGTATGGGATAGCCGTTTAAAGCCTTTACTCCTCTGAGAATCTTCCTCCTCAGCTTCCTTCTTCCTAGGCCATTGAGTCTGTCTGCTGCATACTCCATCCAGCGTCCTTGCACACATAGCTACAAGTAGCTTATGTCTTTAGATGCTTTCATCAGATGGCACTTGGAAAGCCACTCCAGCCTTAGGCGGGCAAACAAAGGTCAACCTCTTTACCAGTCCTCAGGGGATTGCCAGACAGGTCAGAATACACAGCCACACGCTGAAAACAAGGTCCAGCAAAAACACACCAGGAGCACAGGCTGCCACCTCCAGAGCCTCTGCCAAGCTAGTGGATGGCTTTGTAGGCAGGGAGGGAAAAATCGTTTCTTAACAAAATCTAGCAGCTTCTCTGTTCAGTAGGTGTCTCACTGGTTGTTCTCAGTTTTTTATTAGATCCCAACATTTTAAAAAGTTGATTCTGTCTGTTTCTGCCAGCTTAATGTTTGTTTCAGTGAAAGGAATGATTATAAAACTCCCTGTCCGGCCATTTCTGTGATGTCACTCCCCTCCCCTAATTTTTTTTTTTTTTTCCTTGTAAGCAGTTTCAAACAACAAAAATTTATTATCCCACATGGTTCTTGAGGTCAGAAATCAGTTTGCCTCTCAGCTTGGTGGTCCTGGCTCAAGGCCCCTGACAAATTTGCATTCGGATTGGTTGGCCAGAGCTGCAGCCATGGCAAGGCTCAGGTTGCCCTGTGGCACGTGGAGTCTTCCTGGACCAAAGACTGAACCTGTGTGTCCTGCACTGGCAGCGGATTCTCTACCACTGAGCCACCAGAAAAGTCCCCCTTCCTGTTGTTTCGTTTGCTTTATCTGTATTTTCTTGGATGATTTTGGCATTCTTTATGTAACCTTGAGATAGCTGTGCCCCTCTTACACGAGAGAAAATTTGAACCTTGGATAATTCCTTAGCAGAGAGGAATTGGTTTGATCTTCCCTGGAGGCATTACCGCTACCCGCTTTATTCAGCCCTAGAGATGGAAATAAGAAACCCCAAGAGACTTCACACAGCCTTGGAGTAGAGCAGCAAACCCTCGTAATTGACCCCTTCTCCCTCCCGCATCAGACTCCTGTTGTTCCGATCCGCAGAGCTATGAAATAAGCTTTCTGGGAACACGCAGGACCTTAAAACTACTGCTAGAAACTACTCTCCCATTGTGTTCCTTTGTAGGTGTGTTTGGTGGTTTGTTTTATGGGGGAAATGTGTCCTTTTTGGTTAAAACAAAAAGTGTGTGAGAGAGGAGAGCAAGTGATTCTTCCGGTAGGTTCTACCCCGCACTCAGAAGATCAGCACCTCTTTACAGCATACCTACTCTATGGTGAGGCCCTGTACTGGGTGCAAAGGGATGCTAAAAGTGTGTAGAACAATCCTGCTCTCAAGTGGCCTCTGTATAGTCCAGAGGTGGAAATATTACAGTGATGAAAAATACAAAGTAGCATTTATGCCCCTAGTGGTTGCCACAGTACCAATAAGGCAGATACTTAAACTTTCCTAAAGGAATGATGTAAGGAGCAGAAGGAAAATAATGGATGTGGCCGGAAGTAAAGTGAATAGTCTTTGTTATTATGTTTGTTTTTCAGATCTAGTGAAATATTTCACAACATGATGATTTCTGAGACCTTTTGATTTCCTGCTTGTAAAACCTTCTTTTTACATTTGGCTTTCATTTGGCTCCTTCTCATCAATAATCAGACAGTTTCACTTTTATTTAATTACTTGTTGCCATACAAAAAGACCATTTGCATCTGCATTGGTTTTAATTTTGAGAAAGTAAATTAGGTTTGTGTCTATAGTTTTGTATCCACTGTTCTAATATCATTTCAGTGTTTACAGAGAGTTTCATAACGTGAATTAGCCACTGGGTCATGAAAAGAATAGAAAGGCCAACCCAGCCCCCAGTCTACCAGTTTGCTAGCTTCCTCTTGTGTGTGAAGATGGTAATGCTCTTGGTGGTGTTTTGTTTGAATGGATACACCTGGAAGGTGAGGTTGGCTGCAATCAGGATGTCAGCCTTTTACAATATAAATATAGTCTTTCCTTGGCGAATGCATCCCTCCTCTAATGGATGGTACAGGCAGATTTTAAGTGTCCCGAGTGAGGGGAGTTCTGCAGCCTTTCTTAAGGCTGTGATTGGAGTTTTTCTGAAATAGAAAAGTATGTATATAAGACCTTTTTTGTTTTTAACATCATTCAGATCTTAAGTGCACTGTGAACCAGAGCTTGACCTAAATGTAACAAGAATGGACTTATTTCTGGAAAACTACTCCTGTGTACTAAAGTACATAGAATTAGACTGTTGTAATTTTTTTTTTTTTTTGGCTGCTCCAGATCTTAGTTGCAGCATGTGAGATCTAGTTCCCTGACCAGGGATTGAACCCAGACCCCCTCCATTGGGAGCACAGAGTCTTAACCTCTGGACCACCAGGGAAGTCCCTCCCCCTTCTAACCTGAAGTCTATATTACCACCTTTATTAATGTTTGCGGTTTGAGTGTGTTCTTTTCTTTCTTGTTGGCAACAAAGTATGTTTGCTTTTATTCTCTTAATAAAAAGTGAGTTCTAAGTTTCATGTAATTTTCCTCTTCTAGACGGTTAAATCCCACACAGAAACAGATGAAAAACAAACAGAGAGCCGCACCGTCACTCCGCCTGCTGCACCCAAACCAAAACGGGAGGAGAACCCTCAGGTAGGCCCAGCCCTCCAGGGCGCGGCTCAGTCTCTGAGATGTGACTCGCTCTCATACATCAGGGGACCCTTGCTTTCTGAATCACTTGGTTTCCTCTTCTTGTGCTTTCTTACTCTTCAGTAATGTTATTGCCAAATCAGGTTGGCCTGGGACAGATTAAGAGTGTGGCCTGTAGGGGTCACGAGCTGGCAAACAGAGATTGCACAGCTGTGTCACAGAGTTGAACTGTGTGATTCGTGACCGTTTCCCAGGTACCCCCTGCATCCCTAATGGTCATTCTGCTTTGTTTGTCTCAGCCAGCATCTGTAAGCTGTCCCGTTCACTCAGTTAACGTCTGTCTGTGTTATTGATTATACTTGCTACATGTGCATTTTTGTTATTACTGTTGTATTGCATTAGATCCCCAAATCCCAGATGAATCAGTAGCTTGAAAATAGATCACTGAAGCACGAAAGTAGGGATGAAAACAGTAACATCTATACTACAACTTAGTATAGACTTATAAACTTAAATAGCAAACAAAACTCTGGTACAAACACAGACTGTGAATTTGTGTGTCCTTAGACAATAGAATATTGTAGTTGATACTTTTGTACAAGCAGCTCTAAAAGAGAAATGTGGACAGGTAATATGATGACGAATATCTGATAGCTGGATTTTATTAGACCAGCAATCCATTCCCTTCTCTCCTCAGTGCATTCTTTGTAATGAAACCATGTCAGATAGTGGCGTGAAGCCATCAAAGCTTCATGTCATTTTTTAGAGCAATGATTTATTAAGCCAGTTCAGGTTTTTCTGCAACAAGTACAAATTATAATTCTTTATGATATGAAATGAATTAATTTTTAATCTGCTTTTTAAAGAAGAGACCAGAACTTGAACCAAAAAGAAGTACTGTCTTGCATGTTGCTGAGAAACTTACAAAATCATCTGCAAAATTAGTGTCGAGTATTAGGCTTGAAGGGTGAAAAAAAGAGCAGATTATTAGCAAAATTCCCTTATCAAAAGAAACTGAAGCATATCTTATGTCAGTAGCACCATGGAGACACGCAGATACCCTTGTGTAATAACAGTATTTCTAACTGGACAGAATCACTGCCATAAAGAGGGTAAATTAGTTATTGGTCTACATGTGATACATAGGTGAGGCCAGAGTTCTTGACTTTTTATTCTGTTTGTTACTAAAAGTCAGTTCTGTGGAAGAGATTTTTTTCCCCATGTAGTAATTCTTTTATGAGCTTGATCTAGACTGGCAAAGATGAGTTGGATGTGAGTGGCCAAGAAGGGTGCTGTTACTTGATTAAAAGAAAGTGCATCAGAATGTTAGTTCACACACTGCTTTATTAACAGAACAGTTGGGAGACAGTCTTCTGATCTCAAGTTTTGAAGGAATAAGTGAAAAATAGGAATGCGGTTAATTGGCAGCTGCAGAGTGTATGCAGTGTAGAGAACGGGCAGTGAGTCCCAGGCTGTTCCTTACTGAAGCACTCGGGCTGTTGGGAGGGCAAGTGCCCACCTACTTTGAAATAAGAAATAATAACATTTCTTCAGGATGCTGAGAATACCAGTAAAGGACATTTCTTTGTTCTCAAGTGACCTGTTAAGATTATAAAGCACTCAGTAACTTGAGTAGCCTGAACCTGTCAGTTCAGGCCAAAATATCATGATGTTTAATGTTGAAAGTAAAATGTCTGGATTTTCAAAGACCAAATTGTGGTATACATAATTCTTCAGGAGTGTCAACTAATGATGTTTCCTTATTCATCAGTTAGAGAAATTGATGATTTATCATTTGGCATATTTAGCAGCTGCATGCAGTGCTATAGCAGAAAATGAAGACATACTTTCCAGACTCACATCCAACCAAACAGCAAAATCGTAATCTGTTGCTCACTCCATGTTTAAGCAGCAAACATTCAGCCTTGGAGTCCAGTTTTCTCATCAGCCTAGCTTCCGATGGAGTGCTGAGAGTGGTGGTCAGAGAGAAATCATTACTCTATAATTTATAGGTCCATGGTTGATTGGAAAGTCACAGTATCAAGCAGAACCACCTGCTAGCATTCCTAAAACTCTTAGCTTTGAGTTTTCATTGTCCTGAAAACTGAACTGAACTTTCATTGTCCAGTCAGTGGTAGTAAAAATACAAGAACTCTTGACCTGGTATCACAAATGAAGTGCTTAGAATTTGGAGCTTGTTGTATGGGAGGCTCTTTGGAACACTGTGTGTTTTTTTGTTTGTTTGTTTGTTGTTTGTTTTCAGCGTGGAGTCCTCTTTTCTCTTAGAGAATTTTTCTGGGAAAACTTAGGTCTTTCAAGATTGTGATTTCTGCCACTGAGAAAGTAGAAGATACAGGCCCCAGTCCTTCTCTTTTGATTCCTGTAAAATCAGAAAGCTTCCCGGGCAGCTTCTTAGCTTCTCAGAGTAGAGGGTGCCTGCTCCTTGCTCACCTGAACTTGGCTTTCTTCCTGCCACCAGCCATTGGATGGCTTTCCCTAGGAGTCTGACTGGGAACGTGCGGTTGGCTTTGTGAGAACCCAGACTGAAGTCTATTCTTCTTTTGTTTCTCTGGCACAGAAACTTGCCTTCATGGTGTCTCTAGGGTTGGTAACACATGACCATCTAGAAGGTAAGAGAAGACTTTCATGGCGCTGCCTTGCTTCTGGCCTAGAGCTTTTTCTCAAAAACAGGGTTCAATTTATTGTTAGACTTGAAAATTGGAACACAGTGTGAGTCAACCAGTGTGGACTTTTTTTTTTGGAGTAAACTTAGCTTCCTTCTAGCTAATGTTCAGCTTCTCTACTGTCTTTATTTATCCACACTGTTGTCCTGGGGAAATTCCCTACTTGCCTGGATTAAGGGGACTGCTATTCACTTAGAGAAACTTATTTTTTTTTCTCCTGGCAGCACAGAGTAGCAAATGGCCCTCTGACAAGTCTTGGATTTCTGTCCCTTTTGATTATCAGAATCTTAGGAATAGTTGCAGAGCTGTGCCTCTCTGGGTTATTTAATTCAAGAATGGTAAACTGTGATTACTCAGCCTAGGTCTGTGGATAAAGTTCATCCACACCTGTATTATAGTGACCTAAAAACAGATCAGGGTAGCTGTTGACAAGTGTGGTCTACTGCTAAGCTCTCGGTCTACAGAGAGCCACCCTGTAGGACAGCCCGGCCTTGCCCTCCAAGAGGCAGGAGGAAACGGTCCCTTGCGTTTGCTCCCAGCTGCGTGCTGGCCTTGGCTGAGGCTGCAGGGGAACCAAGAGACTTGCTCTCATTCCTTGACTTGGCATGGGAAGACCAGTAGGCAGACAGGGAAGTCAAGTGTGGTGGGTTCTCCGTGCCTCTCTTCTAATCCGAACCTTTTGCTTTCCCAAGAAATCCAAAGCAAGAGGCAAGAACGGAAAAGAAGAACGACAGCGAACCCGGTGTACAGCGGTGCGGTCTTTGAGCCGGAGGTACTCTTGCCAGCACTCGGCCCTTCCTTCACGTGTCCAGTTTCATCCACAGCTCGTTCAGTGCTCCCCTCTGGAAACCTGCTTCAGAGCGGTCCCCAGATTGTGCTTGGCCAGCTCTGTAAAATGGTGGACTTTTCTCTGGCCGATCCCATTATTTCATTTTTCTTGCTGTTTTCCCCCTTAATTTCTTCCCAAAGTTCAAATAGCTACAAACCTACCTTAAAAATTTAACTCATCCTGTCATCTGAGTATGACTGTCTCCTGAAGCAGAGACAGGCTTCTCTGGATTATTCTCTCAGAGCCAAGCACACATAATAAGCCCGCACCTTGGGGTGACCGGCACTAGCTGGCTGGCAGGTCGGTGGGCCTGCAGAGCTTGGTCTGTAGCTTGTGCCAGTTTAGTAATAACCTGCTGTTCAGCCAGTCACCTCTCCGTCTTCATTCCCCAAAGCGCAAGAAGAGTGCAGTCACGTACCTGAACAGCACGCTGCATCCCGGGACCCGGAAGAGAGGTGAGTGCCTTTCTGTGTCTCCCCCTGCCTGCTGCTTCTGCCTTCTGCGTGTGTTTCCTTCCCCTCCCTCCTCCCATTGTCCTGTCTGAATTCCTGTACCCCTTGAAAATAGTCTTGTTGCTGTTCTCCGAGAATGGGGGGAAAAGAGAGTGAGATTTCTTATTAGAGGTCTGTATACTGGATCAAAGCTGCCTTCCTGGGGTTCTGGCAGAGCTGGCTCAGGGGACTGGCTTAATGCAGCATTTCTGCCCCAGGCCCCCCAGGCTGTTGATGAATAGCACAGTGAACAGAACACCCTGTAAGAGGGAGCGCTTTAGCATCATTGAGCCAAACGGAGCGCTGCTGTTGCCAAGGTGTTCTTAGCAGTGTCCGAATGGTCCTGACGCACTGGGGACAGAACATCACTCTTAATCTGTGAGCTGCAGGCTTCCTAGGAAGGAGAGGGGTAGCCACACGGAGAATTTAGAATGTACGAGAGAACAGAGCATCTCCAACTAAGGAAGAAAAGATCACTGTCAAAACAGGCTCCCCATAGCAGAAACTCCTGAAGAGCTCCATCCCCATTGTCCCCCACTCACCCTCAGGGCAGTCTCCACTCAGCACAAGCAGGCCTGACTGGGTCTTAATGGCTCAGAGTTTGAGCTCATAAACAGGGCTCTGAAATTGTTCTGTGATGGCAGTAATACAGCCCAAGGTCCCTTTCTCCACATGATAATGTGGCCCTGAATTACACTTCTAGGCCGGGACGGTTGCAGAGCCAGTGGAGTAGCATGCTGATTTGTGTGTGTGCACATGCTGTCTCAGGGCTGCTGGGAGCTTAGGCGGTCACCCTGACCCTTTGTCTGCCTTAGTCAGGGCTCCAGCTATACCTTGCCCACCTCTTCCCCTCAGAGAGATAGCGCGCCTTAGTGACCCATTCCCGTGTTTCATCAGTCCCTCCTTCTGGAAGCCAAAACACGCTTAGATGGGAGTCCCAGAGTCACTGGGCTTGCTTCACATTGATTCCTAGGACACAGTGTCATGGGTTATTTTCTGTAGTTTCGTTTTGTTTTTGGCAATTTTTAGTGACCTCTGACATAATTCTCAGAGAGGAGTCCCCAGCCAGAAGCTACAGTTAATTGGCCTGCCAGTGGACAGTATCTGCTAAGAGGATAGGGGTTAAATGAGCCAGAAAGACCTTGGCATTTCTTGCCAAGGTCAGAGGATGAAAGCCTGCATTCACAATGCCTAGGAGGTGCCTACTGTGGGTAAACAAAGAGCATTCATCTTCCACTTTCCCTTCTAGCAGCACTAAATACCTTAGGAAAGACAAACCAGTATGATCTGTCTCTGTACTGCAGACAGTGCCGGTTTAACACAGATAGGTAATGTTTGGGTAATATCTGACAGAATCATGACTCTTGTGCATAATTCTAATCTAAATAATAACTGTTGGCAAAGTCATGATCCCATATACCGTTCACCAATACTCGTAGGCAGTTGTGTACCTGTTTGTTTGTTTTTTTGCCTGTGGTACGCTGAGTGTACACTTACGATCACTTGACATCTTAGAAGCTATGACCTTGGCCCCTGGAAGACAAAGACCCTGACTTGATAATCATAAGGCAACAGGGGTTGGCCTGGACTTCTGACACCCATTAGGACTCATTTGTAGACTCTCTGTAGCCATGAAGCTTGATGCAACATGCTCCTCCTCAGACCAGCTCTCTCAGTTAGCAGTGTTACTGATGACAGGGCCTTACCTGAGACGCTGGGACACGTACTTCACCGGAATGTTTGTGATGGAAGCAGGGAGCACTCCTTGATCAACTGGGGAGGGCATCTGAGTCCAGGCATACTTAAAGTCGTTGTTAGGCCCACAGCATCTTTTTAGGTGTTAGGTTTCAGCTGCTCCCAGAACATACCTCTTACTAGCTCTGCCAGCAAGGGGCAGAGAAGTTAACTTGGATTTTGCCTCTTCCCTTCGCCTTTCTCCACCCTCATAAAGTGAAGTGACCAAAATGTGTATAGGAGAGAAAAGGACAATCAGAAGTCCTCGAGAATATCTCTGGGAACTGGGATCATTAATATTATTATATGGATAGCGATTGCAGAAAAACTGTAGGGAGCAACGTGCAAAAGACACGGGAAAATAAATACTTATCGCTGGCCTTGACTCCCATTGAGCTTTGATATCTTGTTTTCCCATTAGAAATCTCAGATTGTAATAGTTGAGGAGTGTCTCTATAATCTGCCCAAGATGAAGACCTTTAACATATGACCCAGAATCTCCTGCCATTCTCTGAGGCTCTCTTATCCTCCCTTCGAGACTCATGCATTTGTTTCTAATGACATTTAAATCTTTGCTTCTCTTCCTCTCTTTGAGACTGTTGTATTAACTTTCTGTCTGCTACCTCACTTCCTTTTCCATGCTAGCCAATGAGGAACACTGGCCAAAGGTATGTAAGACCATTTTTCCCCCTTTCTTTCCCTCCCCCCTTTTTCCCCTTTTGTTCCCTTCTCTCGGTATATAGGTCGTCCTCCAAAATACAATGCAGTGCTGGGGTTTGGAGCCCTTACCCCAACATCCCCCCCATCCAGTCATCCTGACTCCCCCGAAAATGAAAAGACAGAGACCAATTCACTTTCCCTGCATCTGTTCAGCCTGTGTCCCTGCCCAGCCCCACCTCCACAGACGTAAGTAACTTGGGGAAAGCTCGCTCTCTTTCTCAGACCTGAAATCGGGGAAACCATGGTCATATGTTGTCTCCTTATCAGCTGCATATCCTTGACTAATCCTGGAATAGCAGTCATCCCTCCAGGACACTATGTGCCATGTGAGGCAGCTTTCTACTAGGGCCCCAGGTCCTGCCATGAACTTGAGAATCATGTTAAAAACACATTAGGAAGCTCGGTCAGGGTTCTAGTCTGGATTTTATCCACAGTGAAGGAGTTCTCAGGAAGAGAGATGGGGTGGGAAAGTCAGCTCCTGTAACTGAGAGGTGTGCGGGCGTCTTGTCATCAGTTCTGGGGGGTGGGGATAATGGACAAAGGTGCACATTTCCCCCAGCAGTCCTTGTTTCATGCTTCAAGTAGAGTTTAAGACATGGAAAACTTTTCCTTCGAGCAACTTTATTCAGCAGAATTTGATCAGAATCAGGTTCCTGAGAAAGCGTCAGCCTGCCCCTGAGGCTGCAGGCGTGTAAACTGCGCCCCACCCCTCACCTAACAGATACTGCACACCCTCCGCTGAGCAGGTGCTGCTCTTGAGGCTGGGGACAGAACAGGGAACACAACCAATCCCTGCCCTCAGGGAACTCACATTGCAAGGCCAGAGGCAGCGGCTAAGCAAATGAACATTTAAATGCCAGGTAATGAAACGTGCAGTGAAGAAAAGGGGCACAAAATCAGTTACGGCAAGGGGTCCTATTTTATGGAGAGCGGTGAGAGAGAGTCTCTCCGATGGAAATGGGGTAGGTGGGAACATCTGTGGGGAGGCATTCCACTCCAAGGGGACAGCAGACCAGAAGCCCTGCTCACAGGAGGGCGTGCACGTGGCATAGAGAGGCTCTTGGCGAGCACGCAAGAGAGCGTGTGGGAGAAGAGACCTCAGAGGGCCGGGCCCGCTGTGCTGGGCCTTGCAGCTTTAACTGAATGAGATGGGAGATCCTGGAGGGTTTTAAGTAGAAGAATGGCATTACTTTTCAGTTTTTATTTTGAAAAAATGTCAAACCTACTGAAAAACTTGAATAACAATACAGAGAACAAATGTATACCCTTCACCTAGATTGACCAACTGGTACAATTTTGCCACGTTTGCTGTTCCCCACCCTCCGCACACACTTGTTTTGCCGATCTAGTTAAGAAGTTGCAAACATCATGAAGCTTTACCCGAAATACTTCACTGTATATCTCCTAAAAACAAAGATAGTCTCTGACATAGCCACAATCTTATCAAATTGAGGAGCTTTAATATGATAAAACGTCATTATTTTGATATGCAGCCCGTTTTCAGATTTCTCCAGTTGTCTCAGTAAATGCCTTAGTGGCACTTTGTTTTTTTCTGTTCCAGGATCCAGTCCAAGATCACTTTTGACATTAATTTTTATGGTGTTTTGTCTTTAGTCTCCTTACTCTGGAACCGTTTTTCAGCCCATCTTTGTCTTTCATGACATTACCATTTTTTAAAAGATAAGGCACGTGCTGTATAGAGTGTCCCTCCATGTGGATGATCTGGTTGGTTCCTCAGGAATAGATTCCAGGTGTGCGTTTTTGTAGGAGCACTAAATACATGATGCTGAGCCCTGCTCAGTGCATCTCAAGAGGCATGTGTTGTCCGTCCATCTCATTGTTGATGTTAGCTTTCGTCTAAGGTAGACTCCATCAGACGTCTCTACTCGTAAAGGTGCTGTTACCTTAGGTGCAGACAGCCTTGAGTCTGTAAAAACACCCCAGCAGTCTTCAGTTCACTTCAGTCGTTCAGTCAGGTCTGACTCTTTGCGACCCCATGAACCGCAGCTCGCCAGGCTTCCCTGTCCATCACTGACTCCTGGAGTTCACCCAAACCCATGTCCATTGAGTTAGTGACGCCATCCAGCCATCTCATCCTCTGTCGTCCCCTTCTCCTCCTGCCTTCAATCTTTCCCAGCATCAGGGTCTTTTCAAATGAGTCAGCTCTTCGCATCAGGTGACCAAAGTATTGGAGTTTCAGCTTCAACATCAGTCCTTCCAATGAACACCCAGGACTGATCTCCTTCAGGATGGACTGGTTGGATCTCCTTCAAGTCCAAGGGACTCTCAAGAGTCTTCTCCAAAACCACAGTTCAAAAGCATTAATTCTTCGGTGCTCAGCTTCCTTCACAGTCCAACTCTCACATCCATGCATAACCACTGGAAAAACCATAGCCTTGACCAGCAGTCTTACTCAGTGATTTTAGCATCTTTTCATGGTGCTTGCCTGCATTTATTATTTTTAAGGCATTTGCAGAATTTACTTGGATTTTATAGGAGACTGAGGAGGAAAGGGTGGAAGCACAGAGAGACAGCTAGGAGGCCGTTGCAGGCGTCCTGGCAGGAGCTGACGATGGCTTGGCCCAGCAGAGTGGCAGAAGCAGAGGTGGAGAAAATGGATAGGGTCTGTGTCTGTTTTAAAGAATGAGCAGAATTAGATAAGGGAATGTAAGAAAAAAAATAGTCAAAGATTTTAGCCTAAACAGCTGAAAGGATGACGCTGTCGTTTACTGGAATGACGAGAGCAGGTTTGAGAAGAGAGACCAAGGAGTTAATCTTGTACATGACCCGTTTCTTTTGTGGATTACAGAGCTTGTCTTTACCTGAAGCTACATCTTCAGGTGAAATGTCCTTCCAGCTTGAAGTCTCTCTGCACTTATTAATGATCTACGCGCATGCATGCTCTTGTTTCAGTCGTGTCTGACTCTACGACCCCATGGACCGTAGCCTAGCAGACTCCTCTGTCCATGGGATTCTTCAGGCAAGATACTGGAGTGGGTTGCCATGCTCTCCTCTATTAGTGGTCCGCTCCTCTCCAAAGAGCAAAAGAATACCGTATGCAGAGCATGAGTTACAGTTCCAGAAGCAGCAAAGTAAGTGTTGTCTTTGGAGGACCAGGGTCGTGGAAGAGTCGTCTTCTCGGGCAGGTTTCCTTCCTTGGACATAGCCGAGGCTGCAGGCCTAGACTTGCGCTCAAGACTCAGCGTTGGCTTTTGGCATTCCTGGTTGACACAGATTTCCGGCCTATCCTGCTAACGAGTACCAGGACACTGTCAGAAGCCCTGTTTGTTGGCCCCGAGGATGGTCTCCATTTTCCTCAGCTGAAGCATTGCCAGGCGTCGCCGGCTCACAGTTTTGTGGTCGGGATCTTTCGCAGGGTGATGCACAGATGGTGGTGAGCAGGTGACTGTGGATCTGCAGTTGAGTTATCATTGCTAAAGAATGCTATTTTTATGACTTTTGACTTAGAGGGTTTATGATTTTATTTGACTGAACCCAAAGGATCCATTCAGATCAAATCACAAACTGAAAAGCTTCTGCCAAGTTTCATCTTAAAATGCAAACTTTGTTCTTTCCAGGAAACTAAAGGTGAAATAAAGCTTTTCTAAAACCACTAAACATTTTGAGAACCTCCTTGGTTACACCTAGTGGAATGGATGGGACTTCCCTGGTGGTGCAGTGGCTGAGACTCCATGCTCCCCATCGCAGGGAGCCCCGGTTCAAGCCCTGGTCAGGAAATGAGATCCTACATGCATCAACTAAGACCCAAAGAAACCAAATAAATAAAAACCCTAGTGGAATGGGTTTCCTTTAAAGATAATTGACTTCTACTTTTTCAGTGTCCCAACAGTGGCAGTGATTAAAATCAGCACACAGGGCTCTATCTGTGTTTGCCTCCAGGTAGTGTAAACCCCAACAATGTTAATTAAACAATCACAGTCGAGAGGCAAGCCTTTCCTGGGGATCAGTAACATCCAGAAGGAGCTAGTGATATAAGACCCAGCCGGTCACTAATCTTTAGAATATACCTGTTGTCACTGTCATCATTTTCATGAGAAGAAAAGATACGTTGACACGGTTGAAAATTCTTTTAGCAAATGATGAAGCTGTGATTGATATAGCCAGGGTGTTTCTTAAAAACATACACCCCTCAGCTCCTAGCAGAGACTCCTGGGTCGGCCATCATTCAGCTTGCTGTTTGGTTTATGGTAGTAATTTTGTCAGTCACTGAAGCCTAATAAGCTTTTGGACCTGGGGCAGCACCTCTGTGGGACTTCCTCTGCTCTCTTTAAGCAAAGAATCAATTCTGTGTGGCTGAAATACATGCCCTAGCATTTTATATTCCATTTTGATGGCAGTAATTCTCAATATATGGTCTGCATGTCCCTGAGACTCTTTTAGGGGTTCAGAATATGTATTTTCAAATATAGTATCAATCAAAATATAAAATCAGAAATGTTTTCGAGATAGCACTAAAATGTTCTTTGCCGTCCTCATTCTCACTCTCTGAAGCGTAGGACAGTGACGGTTTCCACATATGACATGATCAGTGATGACATCATCACTGAGGGCTGACCAAAGGTGTGCCTATGTGTTCTTGGGTTTTAACATTTTTCAGTACATGATTTTTGTAACTTTCTGTGATTCTGTTATTATTTCAAAATAAAAAAGCTTTAAAAGTTTTAATACAATAGATAGCAATAGGTAGAACCCACATAAACAAAAGCACTTTGAAATAAACAAGAGCACTTTGAGGTAGACAAAAGCGCTTATTAATTCTTTAAATTACTAAGGGGTCCTCACACTGAAAAGATTATGGACTGCTGCTATAGGATATGTAAATAAGATAAGAGTTTTCTTTCCTTTAGGAACTTGAAAGAAATTACTTAACCTTTATTTTATGTACTCTGCACCTTCTGCTTCCTGATGGTCTCCTTACTCAGTAGCAAAGGGAAGTGAACAAGAACTCTACCCAAAAAATAAGATAGCTATTTGGGATAAGATGTCCAGTTTGCCTCATTTACTTCATCGCTGATAATTTTACCTGTGGTTCACGTAAAAGAGTTTCAGAAACCTTAAAATTTGTCTAAACTCCTTAAAGTTGCAGACTTAAAGCATGTGGCTGTGGTTTAAGAAAGATGAGCTGTCTAGAGGAGCACTCCCCTCAGCCTGATCTTAAGAAGAAAAGAAAGTCAAGTTAATCTAGGAGAGAAACCTTCATGTCTTTCAGTGCCTTTGAAGTTAAACTGTTAGGCTGCCTTCTCCTGCAGTATTTTTGCACATGTACTAAGTATCTTTTTTTAATTGTCCAAAGGTAACATTGTTTTACCAAAAAAGATTAGCATCCATCCACACTTTGATGTATCTTACAACTTTTGCAGCCAGTTTTCTATTTCACCAGATCCCCTAAATATGTAGACACTGCCAGATAGTCTCCTTTCCTTTCCTTTGGAGAGAAATTGTAGGCCTGAGAAGGTAACATTCCTGAAGATACCCTGCAGAAGGGAAAGACAACTCACTCCAATATTCTGGCCTGGAGAGTTCCACAGAGTCTATAGTGCATGGGGTCACAAAGAGTCGGACACGGCTGAGCAACTTTCACTTTCACTTTCTGCAGTGGTGAAGAACTGAGCATTGCTCTATCTTTGCTTCCTATACAAAGTTTCTGTGTTAGACCTTCTGGCAGAACAGCCTGGAATTCTAAACACACTGGAAGTGAAAAGGAGTCTGCCCCAAGTGGTGGCGCTGCCTTCTTAGCTATCCTCTGGCCTGACCCCTCGGTCTTCCCTTCCCAGGTGTCCTTAGCAGCAGCATTAATCCTGTTCAGAGAACGGGCCAGGGATTGACTCGCTGGAAACCTCCTCTTTAATACCTCATTTTTAAAAAATGTGTTCTCTCCAAATTTTAAATAGATCTGCTTTTTCCTGATGGTGCCTTTGGTCGTGAGGGCTCCCGCAGACTCACCTGAGTACCAGAACTGTCACTGGTGGGTGGAGGGGGAGACTAGCAGAGCCCACTGAGGCTGCTCCTCTTCTTCCACTTGCTGAAGCATCTTACAGCGGGGAACGAAGCCTCCTGGAGTGGAATGGGCCCTTGCTCAGCAAATGCCAAGTGCTGGTTCTAAGAGAGGACGGTCAGGTGCTGGGCTCGCTTAATTCTTCGTGTTAGAATGCTCACAGGAGTTCAACACGCTCCCGACTTAATCCTTTCCCATGTGAATTTTGACTGTAGTTTTTCTCCCAGAACAAGCAAAGTGTTCAACAAAAGCCTCCATTTCTTGTCTGTCTGTCTTTTCCGATTTTTCTAAACTCCCCTGAAAAATGATAGGTAATGGGAATTTTTGCTGTCGTATTGTGGAACACTTTGATGAATGGATTTCAGGGTCTTTGAACTTTATGATTGTGGGTTGGACTGTACTAAAACATAAATGCTAAGCTGTTGCCTCTAAAGCTCATTTTGGCCTGGGTGACTATAGAGTTACAGTCTCCTGTAAACTCTTATGAATACTGGCCCCACCTGGAGAGCCCCCGCTGTATGGACCAGGTTGGGGGCTTGCACCATTGGTAATTCCTGCTTTTCCTGAGCACTCTTGTAATGAGTTGCAGGGGCACAGCTGACTGTCCTAAAACATTTATTATGTGTGTTCAGAAGGTGCATGCTAACATTCAGCTTTTACCTTTTTGTCCTTTCTTTACCTTTCTTCACAATGTCATAGGGTGATATCCATGAAGATTTTTGCAGTGTTTGCAGAAAAAGTGGCCAGTTGCTGATGTGCGACACGTGTTCCCGTGTGTATCATCTGGACTGCTTAGACCCTCCTCTGAAAACGATTCCCAAGGGCATGTGGATCTGTCCCAGATGTCAGGACCAGGTACTGTGGGCTGGGTCAGAGAGGATGAGAGACAGAGGAGAAGGACCCCCCTCCCCTCTCACCTGGGGGAACAGCTCAGTCTCTTCCCACTCTGGCAGCTCTCCAGGCCTACAGGACAGCCCTCACCTGCATAGCTTCCCCTTGCCGAGGTCCTCAGTTCATGAGGCGGAGAGGCCCTAACTGCTTCTCTCTATTTGAAATGAGGTATCTTTTTATTACTGTTACCCTTAAAACTCCACAGTACTGTCTGCCTCATTCTCTAAAAATGGTCCAAACTCAGCATATGGTTGAAACTCTGGAAATAAAATCATTAAAGGAGAATGTGCAATTGATCATTTAGTTCAAATAAGACCAGTTTTACTTTTAACCTGTGTTCTCATCAGGGTCAGAGCACTGACTGTACAGTACTGTCTCAATATCGAATGCACTTGAAGGAAGAGAAACAGTGCTGCTTCCCTCCCCTTTCTGTTCAGTGTCTGATTTTTTCTCAATGATTCATGTATGTATGTATGTTTTTATGATAAGCTGTCCTGAGACCTTTTTGAAAGTAGCAAGCATATAAATAGTAAATAAATAAGCCCAGTACTCTGCAAGCTTTAGGAGCCCTGCTCGATTTTTTGGGAATCCTGATTGGAGAGACTTCTGGTCTCCCCCTTTAAATCACTAGTCTTCGTCCTTACTGTCTCCGTGATGTAGAAGAGACAGTCCTCATACTGATGCTGCTTTGCGACCCTCTGGTAATTTTCTTCACGGGCTCTAGATTATACTTCAGTGTTTGGGGCTGATATTTAGTTTCCTTGATCAGGCTGCCTCTGAGGGACATATAAGCTGAAACTGAGATAGGCAGCCCGTGTCAGGTCAAGGGTGACCCTGCCTGTGGTGCTGCCTTCACGCAGGTGTGCAGCTTCTGTGCTGATGGTTCTGGCCATCGGGCGTAGCTGAGGGTCATGTAGCAGGTCTGAAAAGTTGGGAACGCCCAGCCCAGTCCCCACCTGTGCCCATGCCGGGGCTCAGGTGGCTTGGCTCTTCCTGGCATTCACCTTTATTTTCTCATGCTGGTAAACTGGAACTTCGTAGTCCAGAAACTATAGCCATGGGTTTTGCCATACTGCCATAAATCCGTCCTGGATCTTGTCTGCCGATAGCGACAGGCACTGCTGCTTGTTACATACGGATGTGTGCTTGTGCTCCGTTCTCAAGGGTGAAATTTGAAAATCTTTTCAGATGCTGAAGAAGGAAGAAGCAATTCCGTGGCCTGGAACTTTAGCAATTGTTCATTCCTATATCGCCTACAAAGCAGGTAAAGAATTATCCATACTGCCTTTTGAGTGAGCCTGCCTTTGTTTAAAAGTACTGACAGTATCCGTTTTGTTTTCAAAGGGAACTTTAAAGTTGCACATGAAAAGCTTCTATTGAATGAAATAAAAAGTTGGTTGTAGTACTTTTTTGGGGAGGAAAACTGAGAAGTGAGATCTTATTTATGTAATGCCAGGCCCAAGCCACTGACAGTTTTCTTAGCGTCCTTTTACATGTAGAACAGAAAGTCCAGGTGAGCAGGTTCTGTGTACTGACGCACATGGGACTAAGTTCCTTTTTTTTTCCCTTCCCAGCAAAAGAAGAAGAGAAACAGAAACTGCTTAAATGGAGCTCAGATTTAAAACAAGAACGAGAACAGCTAGAGCAGAAGGTGAAACAGCTCAGCAGTTCTATAAGCGTAAGTCAGCCTCAGGCCGTCAGCGGCAGGCACAGGGAGGCAGAACTCCACGCGTGCGGCAGAGGACGTGTGGCTCTCACGGGCTGATGCGTTCCTTCAGCTTACTGCCGCTGCTGCCTTAGGCGGTTGCAATTTGCCTCCAGTTAGAGGTTGGTCCTCAGGTACAGAGGGCCAGTTGGTACATGGTGTTGGCCTGGAACTTTAGCAATTGTTCATTCCTATATCGCCTACAAAGCAGGTAAAGAATTATCCATACTGCCTTTTGAGTGAGCCTGCCTTTGTTTAAAAGTACTGACAGTATCCGTTTTGTTTTCAAAGGGAACTTTAAAGTTGCACATGAAAAGCTTCTATTGAATGAAATAAAAAGTTGGTTGTAGTACTTTTTTGGGGAGGAAAACTGAGAAGTGAGATCTTATTTATGTAATGCCAGGCCCAAGCCACTGACAGTTGTCTTAGCGTCCTTTTACATGTAGAACAGAAAGTCCAGGTGAGCAGGTTCTGTGTACTGACGGCACATGGGACTAAGTTCCTTTTTTTTTCCCTTCCCAGCAAAAGAAGAAGAGAAACAGAAACTGCTTAAATGGAGCTCAGATTTAAAACAAGAACGAGAACAGCTAGAGCAGAAGGTGAAACAGCTCAGCAGTTCTATAAGCGTAAGTCAGCCTCAGGCCGTCAGCGGCAGGCACAGGGAGGCAGAACTCCACGCGTGCGGCAGAGGACGTGTGGCTCTCACGGGCTGATGCGTTCCTTCAGCTTACTGCCGCTGCTGCCTTAGGCGGTTGCAATTTGCCTCCAGTTAGAGGTTGGTCCTCAGGTACAGAGGGCCAGTTGGTACATGGTGCCTTAGCCAAGCTCTGGAGCATCCTCTTGGCTTTGATTTGAGAGATTTTCAGTCTCCAGGTTTTCTCTGTTACTTGAAGAGGTCAAGTAACAGCTATAGGAGCGTAGCCAAGCACCCCAGTGAGCTCCTGAGCGTGTTGGGAGGAGTGTGGAGCCACCTGAACAGACCAGGTCCCCATGTGTAACTCTTCCAAGTCGCTCTAGCTGGCTAGCGGGCCCATCCGCAGGGCCGTCCCTCCTGTCCCCTCTCCCACGCCCTGCTGATCGCCTCTCTAGGGTCCCCTGCACAACTCGAGAAGGAGCGTTTTCTGGAGATGAGTACAGGAAATAAACACCGCCCAGCCTGGCCGACCAGGTGGGAAGGAGAGCTGTGTTTGCTGCTGGGATTCAGAGGCTCCTCCTGACCAGAGCAGGCTTTCTTTTCCACTGAGTAGGTCCCCTTGTTGCAGTGATGTGGCCCCAGCCCTCGTGGATGCCAGGTGGCAGTCTTGCTATCCTTCGTCATTGTACTGCCCGTTGCGGCTGGCAGGTTTCACGTCTCTTTCCCTGCCTAGAACGGAAACCAGCAGGTGTGGGAGGCCTCATCAGTTCAGTTCAGTTCAGTCGCTCAGTCGTGTCTGATTCTGTGACCCCGTGAACTGCAGCACGCCAGGCCTCCCTGTCCATCACCAACTCCCGGAGTCTACCCAAACTCATGTCCACTGAGTTGGTGATGCCATCCAGCCATCTCATCCTCTGTCGTCCCCTTCTCCTCCTGCCCTCATACAACATGGCAAAAAGCTACCTGTCCTTGACCGAGCAGAAGGCCTTCTCTTGGCTGCAGTCTTTGACTCTCCTAAATATCAGTGAATATCCCGCCTTAGGGCCCTGCCTCTGAACTCCTACTGTCCCAGTGGGCTGTAGCAGGCCCTTAAACTGAATCCAGATACCACTGGCTTGTGTCTGTCCTGGAAAGCTCAGCCCAGTCTGGAGCGTATCAGCAAGGTAGACGCATACCCAGGCCTGCTCGAGGCAGCTTCGGCTCAGCTGTGAGAGCATTTTTTTTAGTGCCTTTCATTTTGCAGTGTTACAGCGGTGATTCGTGTTTGGCTGAAGGTCCTAGTGTCAAGTAGTGGGCTCTGAAACCACTCACTCGCTCCCTCTCTCTCGCTTCTCGGGCCTCCCCCTTCCCTTGGGTAGCAGTGCCCGCTCCAGGTGGAGCAAAGTGAGGTGTAGGGCTGCACCCTAGCCCTCAGGGAGAGGGCTGCCAGGCCTGTCAGGACAGCCGGAGGCTCAGTACCGCTGCCCTTCTCATTGGCTGCAGAAATGCATGGAAATGAAGAGCACCATCCTGGCCCGGCAGAAGGAGATGCACAGCTCCCTGGAGAAGGTGAAACAGCTGATCCGCCTCATCCACGGCATCGACCTCTCCAAACCTGTAGACTCTGAGGCCACGGTGGGGGCCCTCTCCAACGGCCCGGACTGCACCCCCCCTGCCAACGCCAGCACCTCCACGCCGGCCCCCTCCCCGCCCTCCTCCTCCTCCCAGAGCTGCACAGTGAACTGTAACCCGGGGGAAGAGACTAAATAACAGAGCCCCACTAGGATGAGCCACGAGATCCCGGCGGCAAGGAGAGCAAAACACTGAAGACTCTCGCAGAGCCGAGCCGGAGTTCTTCTGGAAAGTGCAGAATTCTTTTGGTTCTTTGGTTCCAGAGAGAGAGAAGATGCTTGTGCCAGGTGGCACCAGAGTTTGCCAATTGATCCTTCTTATTCTGTGTGTACATGCAAAGATTGGACCATGTTACATGAAATAGTGCCAGCTGGAGGTTCTTTGCCAGCACCATGCCAAGTGAAATAATATATTTACTCTCTCTATTATACACCAGTGTGTGCCTGCAGCAGCCTCCACAGCCACGATGGGTTTGTTTTTGTTTGGTCGGGGTGGGGAAGCAGGGCCGGGCGGAGGGAGAGCAGGTTTCAGACCCTTGTTTGCCGAGCCGTCTGTCTGGGTGGAGAGACAAGTCCAAAGAGTGCGTGGGCTTTCTGTTTCTAAACTCTCACTACTATAAAACCAAAAACAGGAAAGGGAGATTTCACCAACCCCAGTGCCCAGAGGAGGGGTGGGGGAGGGGAGGGGAGGGAGCCAGGGTGGGCGCAGTGTACCGAATGAGCAGTATTTCCTCGTGTCTGGAGAGGGCACCGTGCCTGGAGGGACGGACACCAAGAACCAGCCCCCTGGTTCTTCTCTGGAGCACCCCGCTCCCGACCTTGGGCACCCCCACACTCCCCAGGTTCCTTCCCTGCTTTGGCAAATGGGTGCCATCCCCATGGGTGAGCCAGTTACCTTCCCTCTCCAAGAACAAGCAGAACCAGGCCTCAGGTGGCCCTTGCCCGGGGCAGGGAAGAAGGGTGTGTGTGTGTGTGTCGAGGAAGGAAAAACGGTGGATCAGTGATTTTACTTGAAAACAAGCTCCATCCCTTTTCTATATTTATAAGAAGAGAAGATCCTGAGTGAAGCAGCACGCGACCCAGGTGTGTGTGAATCGAATGGAGATGTTTCTTTTCTCTCTTTTTTTTTTTTAATTTTTGTTTTTGTTCCTTTTTTCTTTAAAAAGAAAAGTTTTATTTTGTTGTTTATTTTACATTTTTGGTAACAAAAACTAAAATAAGGAATAGAGAAGCTGTTTTTCAGGCTGACAGTCCAATTAAGGGTAGTCGAGACCTTGCATGGTAGAATAGGAATCATAGTGTCAGTGAGGTCCAGTGAGTCTGTGTGAGTCCTTGTGTCATCGTTCGGGGCACTGTTTTTTTATGCAAGGGCAAAAATCTTTGTATCTGGGGAAAAAAACAACAACAACTTTTTTTTTTTAATTAAAAAGGAAAATAAAAGATATTGAGGTCTTCCTAGTGTTACTTAAATTAAGATCAAGGTAAGAAACATTGTGAAAAAAAAAAATTACAAAAGTGCTATTTGTTTCCTAAAAACAGTGATTTCTATTAAAAAGGTGTCAGAACTGGAGAAAATGCTGTGTAGTTATAATTTTTTAGCACAGAACCTGCTGATCATGATGACATTTTGCTGTGTTTGTGTCTCAAGACTGGTGGGCTAGTCTCCATGGTTTCTGTCCCCCAGGTGGCTGCAGCCCTGAAAGGCAGGGGCCGAGCTCTCCCACCATCCTCCCCTCCTCGGAAAAGACTGTCCTCCCTGCTTGGTTCAGGGAGTGGGGCTCCTGTTTCTGGAGCCCACATGGAGCGCGGATGGTGTCAGGGCCCTGCTTCTTGTCTCCTCGGGTTTTGCTGGAGCAAAAGGCTGGTGCCTAAATAAGATCCCTTCCTTTGGTGCTGCTCTTGGTCTTTCAGCCACCAGCATTTCGAGTTCCTGGGGGACGGCTTTGAAGGAAATGGCCAGTGAAGCTCATTGGTGCCCACACACCCCGGCTTTGACAGGTGCAGGGAGCAGGCTGGCTGCATCAGCCCTTGGTGCTTAAGAGAGGACAAGAGAGTGAGATGTCTTGAGGGGACAGGGTGTCTCTGAGACGAGGGAGTCCCTGGGCGGCCTTCGTGTCATCACACCTTTGGAGAGAGAGCTGCGTCTCCAGCTGCTTTCTCTGCCTACTGGCTCCAGTCACTGGAGATGGGAGTCTTACCCCACTTTGCCCACCCACAAGCTTCCTGGGTGACCTTTGGCTAGAACGTTGTGCTTGCCTTTGCTTGGCCTGTCGCCTTCTTGAGAAAACCAGGGTTCTGAAAGGCTTGGACCGTTTCTATCATTTTTGCCTTGTGGGAAATAAATTTTTGTCACGTGTGCCCTCCTCTGGAGACCTTTGCCCATGGCACTCGTCTGGCCCCAGGAGAGAAGCAGAGACTCTGCCTGGGCACTCCCAGAGCATCTCCCCCAAGCCCACCCAGTGTCCAGTAAGGGCCAGAGTCTAGGAGGGGCAGAAAGGGACCAGTAGTCCCTCCCTCACTAGTGAGGCCCAGAGAAACAGAGATGGACCCTGAAGGCGGCTGCCACGGAGCAGTCCTTCCCATGTAAAGCGTGTCTCTTCTCTACCAAGTTTCCCATCCTCTTCCTGGGATGTTTGTTAGAAAAGGGGATGACAAGGGGGCTGCACCGGCCTCTCGAGAGTCAGGGCCTGGCTGCGAGGTTGCCTGAGTGGGAAAGAAAGGCGCTCCCCCTGCTCATGCAGAAACCAAGGTGCTATGTCTAGTCAGGGAGCTTCGGGAGGTGCCTGGACTAGTTGCAGGGATGGTTGGCGGAGCTTCAGAGCCCAGAGCTGGGCTGTGGGCCCTGTCTTGGAGCCCTCCCATCAGACTTGTCTGGGCCCAGAAACAGGAGGTGGCCGCTTAATACCTGTCTTTTTGAAAGAAGAGGCTTTTGCTCAGGAAGGAGCCACCGGGGATTCTCAGGGGTAGGTGGCCGGGCTAGGAACTAAGTGACCAGGGTTTTGCAGGCTGCTAAGAGCAGTCACACGCTGACCTTGCCGAGGGTTGGGTACGGATTCTTCTCAAGATGTAAGCTGTTGGGCTAGTCACCTAGGATGATGGAGTGGAAAACTGTAGCCCTGCCCCCAAACCTGCATTCTGGATTCAAACTCCCAGACACCCCTCACTGCAGAGAAAAGGCCCTGGGCACCAGTGGCCTCCTCCTCGCCATCCTGCCATCCTCCCCGTCCGTCCAGACCCGAGGGTCCCTGTGACCACCAGAGACACGCTTCATGACCGCCCTACCTCCCTCTTCCTCTCCACTGCTTTCCCTCCACCGACAACTTCTGAGGGCAGGGGAGTGGCTGGTCGGGGCTGGGACTGATCCAGCTGCCAGCCTGGGCTGGATCTAGGGGCCTCTTGTCAGTCCTGGGCCAAGGTGACGCGCCCTGGAGGCAGTGAGGTCATGTTGCTGTCATCTTCCCTGCTCCTGTTCTTGCCAATGTGGCCTGCAGCTCCCTTTTTCTTTGAGAGCCTGCTGGGTCTTGTCTCACCTCTGCTGAGCTCATCCAGAGTTCTGCTCTCTTCCTTCCTTACTGGGCCCTTTTGGGGCAAGCCTGTCGGTCATGCCTGATAGGGAGGCCCCCTTCGAGACAGCCCCTCACGGGCCTTAGCCTGTGGGGCCTGTGTCCTGGCCGTGGCGGCCTCTGGCTCACACCCAGCGCCCAGTGTCCCTGTGGGCCTGCTGTGTCCCTGTGGCTTCTTGGCTCAGGCTCAACAGGGAGTGTGAGTGGGGCGCAGCTCCTCGCCCACGCCTCTCTGTGAGGGCGACCACGTTTCCAGCTCATTGCAGTCTCTGTGTGTGCAGTCGCCTCTCTCGCCATCTCTGCCACCTACTCCTGGGGCCAGCAGAGCCTTCTTGGGCTCTCATCCTGAACCACGACGACCCACACAGCACACTCATAGCGGTTTCCTCCCTACATTCCCTTTTAGGGTTTAGTCTTTCTCATTTATCCAAAGGGCTTAATTTAGGAGACTTTTACCCCAGGGGGAGAAAGCTTTTTGGTAGAAAGAATGGGGGCCCAGGTACGTCTTCCAGTCCCTGGGTTTTCCAGATTCGGTGGCTTTTGTTGGATGGAGGTGACCTTGGCTCTATGTAGAAAGGAAGACTGTGGACCTCACCCCCACCCCTCAGCTGGGCACCCTTGGCTGGAGACAGGAGGCCCACTTTCTTCAACTTAGAGCCATCCCCAGTGTCAGCTCTTTCCAGGAGGCAGAGGGTGACCCTCCCACCAGAGTACAGAGGAAGAAGCCGAGAGTTTCCCTGTTTAGAGGGCCCCCGTGGAGCTCCTGAAAATAGCCCTTGTAAAGGAAGAGCAGGGCTCACAACTTCTCTTCACTCTCTGCTCGCAAAGGCTCTTGTTCCCCGAGGACTCCACCAGCCCACAGCAGCCTCTGACCTGTGCCCCTCTCTCCCGTGTTGCTGGGTCCTCAGCCCAGGGTACGCTGCAGTCAGGCAGGACCGCCGGAGGTCAGTGAGCTCTGAGCAGAAAAGTGCCAGCCAGCTCCCAACTTGTCTCTTGTCCGAGCCCTTTGTGATTTCAGTCTTGGTAGAACTTGTATTTGGAGTTTTGTGCTTCAAAGTTTTCGTTTTTGTTTGTTTGAGTTTTGTTTTGAGGGGGTGGGGGGGATACAGAGCAGCTGATCAATTTGTATTTATTTATTTTAACATTTTACTAAATAAAGCCAAATAAAGTCTCTCAGACTCATGGTGTTGGGTTTGCGGCAGGGGAGGGTGGACAGGACACACAGACTCCAGCCCCAGCCTCCAGCGGGGGACCCGTTGCTGGGCTCCTGCCAGATCCAGCACCTCCCCAGGCTTACTGACTGCCTCACGCCCCAAACCAAGAGGAACAAGAAAAGGAGCTGTTAAAACTTAATGAAAAAGGGATGTTACGGATGAGAGGATGTAGGAACCAGCCCCAAACCAGCTGGGGCCGAGGAACGCTAGACCCACCTGAATAGCAGCAGCAGACGGAGGCCCCAGGCCTCACCCCACAGATGCCCCCCCACAGCCCCTCCCCAGAGACCTTAAATAATTTAAATAGCAGGAGGGCTGGGTGGTGGCAGGGTTGCTCCTGCGGGCGGCAGGGAGTGTGTGTGAGAACCTTGGCAATGGTGGCGGGCAGCCGCGAGGTCAGGCGGGGCCCCGGGGCTGCTGCAGGGCAGTGAGGTATTTGAGGGCAGCGGCCCCATAGTGGCGGGACAAGTCCTGGTGGAAGTCGTCCTTGAGGGCCTGGACGCAGCCACGATAGGTGGGGTTGGAGCGGAAGCGGATGATGTCAAGGCTTGGGGCGTGTGGCAGGTGGATGGTGAAGGCCTCGGGCAGCACCAGGAGCTCGTATTCCTGGGGGGTGTGGGGGAGGGTGGGGGGACAGTCATCAGCCCTGCTGGGCCTAGAGGTATTCTCAGATCAAGGCTGGAGACAGCAGGGCGCCCCTTACCTGTGCATCCAGCTCTATGATGTGGGCCACCTTGTTCCAGCCAAAGCCCACGAAGCGGGGATCGTACCGGGGACAGTCACGCGGCACCACCACGTAGGGCTCGTAGTCAGCTGCCCACTGCACGCGGTATGGGGCCTGAGCCTCCCGCCAGCGGGCGTAGTCTGTGGGTGCGTGGCCCTGGGGCCACTCGTGGTACCTGTGGGGGGCAGGGTAGGGCGGGAGCCAGTCGGAGGCTGATGGGGGTTGGTGTGGGGAACCGCAGCGCTGGGAGGGAGGGGCAGGCCAGTGGCCTCTCCCACCTGAAAGTATAGAGAGAGCCAGCATCCAGCAAGGTCAGCAGTTCGGCTTTGGAACTGGGGAAGCTGAAGCGGTAGTGCAGGGTCTCGAACGCAGGCACCACCAGGGCCGCCTTCCGCCTGCTGCCCAGCTCCAGCTGCTCGATGGAGGCCCTGAGGAGGGAGCACCCCGTGAACTGGAGAGAGCTGGGCGGGGCTCTGCCTCCAGCACTGGGCCCAGCGGTTCTCTTTTTGTTAGATGTAGGACCCAGCTTCTGGGGCCAGCGCACCCTGAAGCACAGACTGGGGTTCAGGAAGGAGCAGGGACGCCCCTGCCAGGGCCCATGGGTGCCCCCGACGCTGTGCACACCCAGCTGTGTGCCATGGCTCTCCCCTGGCAGGCCCACCTGAGGTAGTTGTAGAGTGAGTGGGCGGGCAGGAAGTCAATGTCGCTGAGGAAGACATAGGGCGTGAGGGCCTGGGCCAGGGCCACGTTTCGGAGCTGGTTGATGGGGTAGAGGGAGCCCTCCCGGTACACCACGTGGTAGGCCACGTTCTGCCGGGCAGAGAGCACCGCCGAGGTCTCCACGAAACGCAGGAACTGCTGGGCCTCTGCGTCTGTCAGGTACAAGGCCAGGCTCATGGGGCCCGGCCAGTGCCTGCACAGGGCTTCCAGCATCTGCAGCCTGGGGTGAGGGGGGTCGTCAGCTCGGGGGAGGACCGGGCTGCCTCCCATGCTCGCGGCCACAGACAGCCCCCTCCAGTGGCTTGCTGAGCCCCTTCCAAGCACTTTTTGAAATGTTCTTATTTCATCTTCACAGCTACCCCACAAGGTGGGTACTTTCTCATTTGGACAGATGAGAAAACTGAGGGCCAGAGATATTAAGCCTTGCCCATGGTTCCACAGCTACAGAGGGCAGCTTCCCGACATCTGGGTGATCCCCACAGCCTGAGCTCCTTCTACCATCTCTCCAGTGTCTCCAGCTCCTAGAACTCCTCAAGCATCAGGCAGTAAGAGCCTTCCCTTCCACCAAGTGGAACCTTCCTCTCGAAACTCCCAGACCGCGCACCGTGGCCCTGGGGCTGCCCTTGGCTCCTCACCGCTCCATGGAGAGCTGGGCCACCAGGGTGACATCGTGGGGCTGGGGGGGTGGTGGCTTATGGGGCAGGAAGGTGATATGCACGCGGTGCACGGCGAGCTGCTGCTGCCGGAACTCAAAGCAAGCGTCCTGCTCCTCCAGTTGTGCCAGGGCCTCCTCTCCCACCTGAAAGTATAGAGAGAGCCAGCATCCAGCAAGGTCAGCAGTTCGGCTTTGGAACTGGGGAAGCTGAAGCGGTAGTGCAGGGTCTCGAACGCAGGCACCACCAGGGCCGCCTTCCGCCTGCTGCCCAGCTCCAGCTGCTCGATGGAGGCCCTGAGGAGGGAGCACCCCGTGAACTGGAGAGAGCTGGGCGGGGCTCTGCCTCCAGCACTGGGCCCAGCGGTTCTCTTTTTGTTAGATGTAGGACCCAGCTTCTGGGGCCAGCGCACCCTGAAGCACAGACTGGGGTTCAGGAAGAAGCAGGGACGCCCCTGCCAGGGCCCATGGGTGCCCCTGACGCTGTGCACACCCAGCTGTGTGCCATGGCTCTCCCCTGGCAGGCCCACCTGAGGTAGTTGTAGAGTGAGTGGGCGGGCAGGAAGTCAATGTCGCTGAGGAAGACATAGGGCGTGAGGGCCTGGGCCAGGGCCACGTTTCGGAGCTGGTTGATGGGGTAGAGGGAGCCCTCTCGGTACACCACGTGGTAGGCCACGTTCTGCCGGGCAGAGAGCACCGCCGAGGTCTCCACGAAACGCAGGAACTGCTGGGCCTCTGCGTCTGTCAGGTACAAGGCCAGGCTCATGGGGCCCGGCCAGTGCCTGCACAGGGCTTCCAGCATCTGCAGCCTGGGGTGAGGGGGGTCGTCAGCTCGGGGGAGGACCGGGCTGCCTCCCATGCTCGCGGCCACAGACAGCCCCCTCCAGTGGCTTGCTGAGCCCCTTCCAAGCACTTTTTGAAATGTTCTTATTTCATCTTCACAGCTACCCCACAAGGTGGGTACTTTCTCATTTGGACAGATGAGAAGACTGAGGGCCAGAGATATTAAGCCTTGCCCATGGTTCCACAGCTACAGAGGGCAGCTTCCCGACATCTGGGTGATCCCCACAGCCTGAGCTCCTTCTACCATCTCTCCAGTGTCTCCAGCTCCTAGAACTCCTCAAGCATCAGGCAGTAAGAGCCTTCCCTTCCACCAAGTGGAACCTTCCTCTCGAAACTCCCAGACCGCGCACCGTGGCCCTGGGGCTGCCCTTGGCTCCTCACCGCTCCATGGAGAGCTGGGCCACCAGGGTGACATCGTGGGGCTGGGGGGGTGGTGGCTTATGGGGCAGGAAGGTGATATGCACGCGGTGCACGGCGAGCTGCTGCTGCCGGAACTCAAAGCAAGCGTCCTGCTCCTCCAGTTGTGCCAGGGCCTGCTGCAGCTGGGAGGTCATCGGGGAGAGGAGGGGGGCTGGGTGGGGTAGGCGGGCAAGCCCTGGACAAGGCCAGGTCCCACGGGAGCAGGGGGTGGGTGGGGCAGAGCCTCCCCGAGGGGAGGGAAGGGAAGGTGGCTCCCTCTCACCTGCTCGGCCCCAGGAGGGGCTGGGCAGGGGCACCCAAAGAGCTCTCTCCGCAGCAGGTTGCCATCGTACTCCAGGAAAGTCAGGTAGAGGTTGCGGAAGGATGCCACGTGCTTGTTCTTCACGTGAAGCTTCTTTGGTGAGTTCCAGTGGATCACCTGGGATCAGGGAGGGCATGGAAAGGGGCCGGGGAAGGTGGGGGACAGGAGCCCATCGCCACCGCTCAGCGGCCCCGCCCGGCTCACCTTCAGGTCAGGCGCCTCCGAGAAGCAGCGCTCAGCCAGGGTGTGGTCTGACAGCTGCACGTTCCACATGCAGGGCAGGGGCCGCACCAGCCACGGGTGCTCCTTGATGACGGCGTTGAAGATGTCCTGGGCAGAGACCATCGCTGTCACACCTTGGCCCAGAGCCCGCCCCCACCGCCCTCCGGCGCCCCCAGACCTGGTCAGCCAGCGAGGTGGCAGGCAGGGTGAGGAGCTCCCGCTTGGCCGTCAGCTTCCACATCTGCTCCCAGCCAGCCTGCCGAAGCCGGTCCAGCCGCAGGAGTATCACACCTGCTCAGGGGGAGAGGCTGTCATGCCCACCCGGGATGACCAGCTCCTGGGGCTGAGGCTCCTGAAGGTGTCTTCCGAATGCTTGGTTTTGTGCCATGTTAATATTTTCTGACTGCTCAGACGTGAGTGTGGACTCGCTGGGTCCACAATTAACCCTCTTCGGGGTGAAGGGGAGGCAAAGCACAGTTTACAAAGCACCCCCACAACCATCTCAGACTCAGTGGTCCCAGGGCTGGGAAGATCACCCCCATTTAATGGATGAGAAAACAGGTTCAGCGAAATCAAGTGACTTGGCCAAAGTCACCCAGTATCCTCATCCCAGGTTGGAACTGTGATTTCTGGCTCTTCTACAGTGTTCTTTCTACAGAACAGTTCTTGGGGGCCTCCCATGCATTCTATGCTCTAACCAGCCCCAGGGGCCCAAGGACCAGTGGCTGCCCTCCTGCACCACCCCCAACACTGTCCCCACCTGTGTTAAATCCCCGGCCCAAGGCAGGCCAGGGCCTGTGGTTCTTCCAGAGGTTGCCGAGGTACCAATCGCTCTGGTTCTCCACGAGACCAATCGCTTGCTTGTCTGGGAGGGAGGGCACGAGAGAGTGGTCTGAGCCTGCCACTGGACCTCAGCTCAGGGCGAGGCCACAGGGAGGCCTGGATGGGCCAGGAAGGGGGCTGACTGGGGTGGGGGTCCCAGACCTCTCACCAGAAAAGTGAGCAAAGAGTGCCCAGAGTTCTGCAAGGTTGGAGGCGAAGGTGACATCTGTGTCCAGGACAATGACACGGGCCAGGTCGGGGGGCAGGGCGCTGGGCAGCACTAGCTTCATTAGCCCGTAGAGGCCAGAGTAGTGCTTGTTGGGGATCCAGGAGACCTGGGGCTGTGGGTGGAGGCAGAGGGCATGAGCCCACAAGAGAAGGGCTTACAGGGTCGGAACATACTCGGGTGACGTGCCCAGGAGGGTGAAGGGCTGGCGCTTCAG
The DNA here is from genome assembly GCA_006408675.1 of Madoqua kirkii. NCBI lineage: Eukaryota > Metazoa > Chordata > Mammalia > Artiodactyla > Bovidae > Madoqua > Madoqua kirkii. The sequence goes on from SJYC01101918.1 coordinate 47,593, forward strand.
TGGATGTGATGGGAGTGGGGGTCCCGTGCGGCTCTAACCTGCCCTCCCACTGATACCCACAACCCTGGGAGGAACGAGGGGGCAGAAAGGCTGGGGCTCCTGCCTTGAGCTCGTCAGCGTTGTAGAAGCTGATCTGGACAGCAGGCACCATCCACGTGTGGAAGAGCGTCTCCAGGATGCTCCTGGCCACAGCATCGGTCACCAGGTGAAGATGCAGTGGATTTTTCCTTCAGGAAGGACACGGGAGGAAAGCTGATGGGCCCCGGGAGGAACTACAAGGGATGAGAGCCCCACCCTGAGGGGCTCAGAAGTGGAAGCACTGGCTGCCTTCACGAGCTTCTCCCTGCCCAGCTCAGGGTATTCTTACAGCCTCCTTCCAGGGAGCAAAGGGACACTCCGCTGTACCTGTAGAACAGCAAGGACTTCACCAGGGTGACAACGTCTCTGCTGGAGTTGTGTCCTGCACAGACGATGGCCACCTGCAAGAGCTGGGGAGGGGACAGCAGGTTGGCGGGCTCCAGAGGGAAGGACCTGGGGTTGGGTTGACCCGGCCTAGGGCAGTGGAGCCCCACTTGGCATCGGAGCTAGGCCGGAGTGTGGAGGGGGCCTCCACGGAGCCGGGGTACACCTCCCTCATTTCCCAAACAGGGAGGCCAGGGCCAGGAGAAGGGCAGGTGTGAACCCGAGGCGCCCCCGGCTGGCTGGTCAGTGTCAGAGCCGACACCAGGTGTGGGGACTCCCACAGGTGTCCAGGTCCCTGCTTGGGGGCGCGGGGGGACCCTGGCATTCCCGCCGCCAGGGGCTGTGCGCACCTACCTACCTCGCACTTGGGCGGCGGCGGCGGTGGCGGGATGCAGTCCGAGCTGTTGCGGCCCCCGGGGTCTGCCGGCGGGTCTCCATCGAAGGCAGCAGCCCCTCGTGACCGCGGCCGCCCGTCTGGAGGTACACGTGGCGTTGGCGAGCCGGGTACTGATCCCGGGTCACCCCCGCCCCGCCTCGCCTCCCGCTCGCCGCCGAGCTCACAGTCCGGGTCCCCGCCGAACAGGAAGAAGCCGATCAGCAGCAGCAGCAGCAACGCTGCGACCCCCAGCGCCCGGGGGCGCCCTCGGAGCAGCATGGCTGCGGGCAGGGGTCCTCACGGCGGGGCGCGACCCCTGGCTGTGGGCTCCATCGCGGGCCCTGTGGACCGGGGAGGGAGAGGCGAGGTCAGCCCTGGGCGGCGGGGCCCGACGGCCACCCGGTCTTCTCTCCCGCCGTTGAGTCGCCACCTCACCTGCTCCAGGGGCGTGGGGTCCCCAACCTTACTCTCTCAGAAGCTGGCTGGGGTGCAGGGAAACGGGAGGTGGAGGGCAGGCCAGCCCCGTCCGAGCAGGAGCCAGCCCCGCCCCCAACCTGGGTTCAGGTTTCACCTCCGCTTGGCTGAGTCCGAAGGGGCGGGGAGACCCCCCCACCAAGGGGAGGAGGAGGGGAGGGCTGCCCTGCCCCCGCTACCAGGAGCCCCTACACCGGGGAAGGAAATTCGGGAACCCTCGGAGTGGCCGGAGGGCTCGGGGGCAGCCGCC
>SJYC01101922.1:0-18074 GCA_006408675.1 Madoqua kirkii
AAAAGACAAAAGTTTGACAGAGTAGGTAAAAAACAGTGCTCAACTATATGTTAATTATAAGAAACCCATTAAAATATACAAGCACAAATAGATTAAAAGTAAATGGATGGAGACAAATATAGCATGCTAACATAATCAAAAGGAAGTAGGAGTAACTGTATTAATTTAAAACAGTGTTAGTGTTTAGTCACTCTAAAACTAACCCTGTTTGAAATTTAAAAGGGTCAGTTCTCCAAAAGGACCCAACAATTCTTAATATGTAGGTACCTAACACCAGTGTTAACAATGTGAGGCAAAAAAATTGATAGAATTTCAAGGAGAATGAATGCATAGATGAATACACTATCATAGCTGAAGACTTCAACATGCCTCTGTCAGAAATGGACAAATTGAAAAGACAGAAAATCAGTAGGGACATAGCTGGACTGAACCACATCTTCAGTCAATTGGATATAACGGACATCTATAGACTATTTCATCTAACAAGAGATTACACATTCTTCTCAGGATCACATGGAACATGCACCAAGATAGACCATGTTCTGGGCCATAAAACACACCTTAAGAAATATAAATGAATAGAAATTATAAAATGTTTCCTCATAGATCACGATGGAATTAAACTAGAAATCAGTAATGAAAAGATAACCGGAAAACCCCCAAGATGCACAAAATTAAAAAAAAAAAACAACTTAGTAACACAAGGGTCAAAGAAGAAATCTAAAGAGATTTTTAAAGTATTTTGAACTAGATGAAAATAAAAGCATAATTATTAAAATTCATAGGAAGCAGTAAAATCAACACATAGAGGAAAATGTATAGCATAATATATAAATATTAGAGAAAGAGAAAGATCTAAATGTGATAATCTAAAGTTTCCAATTTAGGTAAATAGACAAAGATGAGCAAATTTAATCCAATGTAATCAGTAGGAGAGAAATAAGAATTAGAGAACTCCATGAAATTGAAGACAGGAAATTAATAGAAAAAAAGAAAAACAAGAAAGCAAAAGCGGGGTCTTTGAAAAGATCAGTAAAATTGGTAAGTCTCAAGCCAGGTGAACTGAAAAAAAATATAACACAAATTACTCTTTTCAGAAGTAAAGAGGGAACATCACTGAAGACCCCATAAATATTAAAGATATAATAAAGGAGCACTACAAACAATCTTATATGCACAAATTTGATAAGCCACATGAAATGGACCAGTTCCTTGAAAGACTCAAGCTGCCAAAACTCACAGAAGACAAAATAGACAACCTGAATAGGCCTGAATCTATTACAGACATTGAACTGATCAATAATTAATAATCTTTAAAATCAGAAAGCACCAAGTAAGACGGGCCCAATTGGTGAACTCTACCAAACACTGAAGGAAGAAAGTACACTAATTCTCTACAATCTTACAGAGGATAGAAACAGAAGATGTTGTTGTTTAGTCACTAAGTCATGTCTGATTCTTTGTCACCCTATGGACAGTAGCCCACCGGCTCCTCTGTCCAACGGATTTCCCAGGCAAGAATACTGGAGTGGACTGTCATTCCTTTCTCCAGGGCATCTTCTGAAGCCAGGGATTGAAACTGCATTTGCAGGTGGATTCTTTGCTACTGAGCCACGAGGGAATCCAGAAGCAGAAGGAATACTTCCTGTTTCATTTTAAGAGGTTAGCACTATCCTACTACAAAAACCAAATAAAGATATCTTGAGAAAAACAAAAACAAAATATAGACCAATGTCTCTCACGAATAAGGATTCAAGAATCTACACAAAATATAATCAAAACAAATCCCAGAAAGTATAAAAAATAATTATAGACCATGACCAAGTGGGATTTATGTCTGAAATTCAATATTTCAAAATCAATTAATAGTAATGCATCTAGTTAAGTTAAATTACTCAGTCGTGTCTGACTCTTTGTGACCCATAGACTGAAGGATGCCAGGCTTTCCTGTCCATCACCAACTCCCAGTGCTTACTCAAACTCATGTCCATCACGTGGGTGACGCCATCCAACCATCTCATCCTCTGTTGTCCCCTTCTCTTGCCTTTGATTTTTCCCAGCATCAGGATCTTTTCTAAGGAGTCAGTTCTTCCCATCAGGTGGCCAAAGTATTGGAGTTTCAGCTTCAATATGAGTCATTCCAATGAACACTCAGGATTGATCTCCTTTAGGATGGACTGGTTGGATCTACTTGCAGTCCATGGGACTCTCAAGAGTCTCCAACACCACAGTTCAAACGCAGCAATTCTCTGGTGCTCAGCTTTCTTTACGGTCCAACCTCACAACCATACAAGACTACTGGAAAAACCATAGCTTTGATTAGATGGACCGTTGCTGGCTAAGTAATGTCTCTGCTTTTAGATATGCTGTCTAGGTTGGTCATAGCTTTTCTTCCAAGGAGCAAGTTTCTTTTAATTTCATGGCTGCAGTCACCATCTGCAGTGAATTTTCAGCCTCCCAAAATAGTCTCTCACTATTTCCATTGTTTCCCCATCTATTTGCCATGAAGTGATGGGACCAAATGCCATGATCTTAGTTTTCTTATGTTGAGTTTTAAGCCAACTTTTTCAAATTCATCAAGAGGCTCTTTAGTTCCCCTTTGCTTTTTTCCAAAAGGGTGGTGTCTTCTGCATATCTTAGATAATTGATATTTCTCCAGGCCATCTTGATTCCTGCTTGTGCTTCATCCAGCCCGGCATTTTGCATGATGTACTCTGCATATAATCTAAATCAGCAGAGTGACAATATACAGCCTTGATGTACTCCTTTCCCAATTTGGAACCAGTTTGTTGTTCCATACCCAGTTTTAACTGTTGCTTGTTGACCTGCATACAGGTTTTTCAGGAGATAGATAAGCTGGTCTGGTATTCCCATCTCTTTCAGAATTTTCCACAGTTTATTGTAATCCACACAGTCAAAGGCTTTGGCATAATCAATAAAGCAGAAGTAGATGTTTTTCTGGAATTGTCTTGCTTTTCTTATGATCCAACAGATGTTGGCAATTTGACCTCTGTTTCCTCTGCTTTTTCTAAATCTAGCTTGAACATCTGAAAGTTCACAGTTCATGTACTGTGGAAGCCTGGGTTGGAGGATTTTGAGTATTATTTTGCTAGTGTGTGGGATGAGTGCAATTGTGTGGGAGTTTAAACATTTTTTGGCATTGTCTTTCTTTGGGATTGGAATGGAAACTGACCTTTTCCAGTCCTGTGGCCACTGCTGAGTTTCCCAAATTTGCTGGCATATTGAGTATAGTGCTTCACAGCATCATCTTTCAGGATTTGAAATAGCTCAACTGGAATTCCATCACCTCCACTAGCATTGTTCATAGTGATGCTTCCTAAGGCCCACTTGACTTTGCATTCCAGGATGTCTGGCTTTAGGTGAGTGATCACACCATTGTGGTTATCTGTGTCATGAAGATCTTTTTTGTATAGTTCTCCTGTGTATTGTTGTCACCTCTTCTTAATATCTTCTGCTCTTGTTAGGTCCATGCAATTTCTGTCCTTTAATGTGCCCATCTTTGCATGAAATATTCCCTTGATATCTCTAATTTACTTGAAGAGATCTCTAGTCTTTCCCATTCTATTGTTTTCCTCTATTTCTTTGCATTGATCACTGAGGAAGGCTTTCTTATCTCTCCTTGCTAGTCTTTGGAACTCTGCATTCAAATGAGTATATCTTTCCTTTTCTCCTTTACTTTTAGCTTCTCTTTTTTTCTTAGTAATCTGTAAGGCCTCCTCAGACAACCATTTTGGCTTTTTGCATTTCTTTCTCTTTGGGATGGTCTTGATCCCTGCCTCCTGTATAATATCATGAACCTCCATCCACAGTTCTTCAGGCACTTTGTCTATCAGATCTGACCCATTGAATCTATTTGTCACTTCCACTGTATAATCTTAAGGGATTTGATTTAAGTCATATCTGAATGGTCTAGTTGTTTTCCTTGCTTTCTTCAATTTAAGTCTGAATTTGGCAATAAGGAGTTCATGATCTGAGCCAGAGTCAGCTCCCGGTCTTGTTTTTGCTGACTGTATAGAGCTTCTCCATCTTTGGCTGCAAAGAATATAATCAATCCTATTTTGGTATTGACCATCTGGTGATATCCATGTGTAGAGTTTTCTCTTCTGTTGTTGGAAGAGTGTTTGCTATGACCAGTACATTCTCTTGGCAAAACTGTTAGACTTTGACCTGCTTCATTTTGTACTCCAAGGCCAAATTTTTCTGTTACTCCAGTTATCTTTTGACTTCCTACTTTTGCATTCCAGTCCCCTATAATGAAAAGGATATTTTTGTGGGAGAGTTAGTTCTAGAAGGTCTGTAGCTCTTCATAGAACTGTTCAACTTCAGCTTCTTCAGCATTACTTGTTGAGGCATAGACTTGGATTACTGTGATATTGAATTATTTGCCTTGGAAACAGAGATCATTCTGTCATTTTTGAGATTGCATCCAAGTATTGCATTTTGAATTCTTTTGTTGACTATGAGGCTTCTCCATTTCTTCTAAGTAATGTATCTAATCAACAGATTAAAAAGGGGAAATCATATGATTATTCCAACAGATGCACAATAGTTACTCAAGGTGAAAAAAATTCTCACTAGAATCAGACAGCAATATCCTCAACTTGATAAAGCCCATCTACAAAAACCTACAGTTTAAGTCATGCTCAATGGTCAGAAATTCAAAGCTTTCTCACTAAGTTCAAGTACAAGGCAAGGATGTTCCCTCTCATCAGTCTTTTTAAACACTGTACTCGAACCCTTGCTAATGCAATAAGGGCGGGAAAAGAGGAAATAAAAAGTATGCAGATTGGGAAGAAAGACATAAAACTGTCCCTGCCGTGAATTACATGATTGTCTATTTAGAAAACCTGGGGGAAAAAATCACCAAGAACTTCTGAAACTAATAAATAAGTGATTAAAGCATGGCTGTAAGATACAAGTTAATACACAACACCAACTGCATTTCTATATAACAGCAATGAATTAAGTAATTAATAATTATTAAGAATTTGAAATTAAAACCATAATACCACTTATATGAGCATCTCAAAAAGGTGAAATTCTTAGATACAACTCTAACAAAATATGTACATGATCTATTGAGGAAAACTATACAACTCTGATGAACAAAATCAAAGAATGACTAAATACATGGAAAAATATTCCATGTTCTTGAATAGAAGTCTCAATATCATCAAGCAGTCAGTTCTTCAGTTTGAAGACTCCATGCAATTCCAATCAAAATCCTAGTGAGTTATTATATGAATATTGACAAATTGATTCTAAAGGAGAGGCAAAAGACCCAGAAGAGCCAATGCAATACTGAAGGAAAAGAACAAAGTCAGGGAACTGAAACTACCAAACTTCAAGACTCGTTATAATGCTACAATTATCAGTGCAGTGCAGGAGACCTGGGTTCAATCCCTGGGTTGGGAAGATCCCTGGAGAAGGGAAAGGCTACCCATTCCAGTATTCTGGCCTAGAGAATTCCATGGACTGTGTAGTCCATGGGGTTGTAAAGAGTTGGAAACTATTGAGCGACTTTCACAGAGTTATCAAAACAGTGTGGTCCTGTGGAAAAGTCAGACAAATAGATCATTGGAACAGAGTTAGACATGATCTATGAAATAAATACTAATCTGGATTTCATTAATATTAAAAACTTCAGTTCTATAAAAGACCATATGAAGAGAATTAGAAAACAAGCCACACTCTGGGAGAAAGTGTTTGTAAAACATACATCTGATGAAGGACTTACCCAAATATACAAAGAACTCTGGAAACTTGACACACAAAGCAGCAATCTGATTAAAAACTGGGACAAAGACCTTAACAGATCCCTCACCAAAGAAGATCTCTAGATGGCACATCAGCATATGAAAAAATATGTTCTTCATCATATAACACCAGGGATAAGGTGAAATTAAAGTAATAATGAGATACCACTCAGTTCAGTTCAGTTCAGTCGCTCAGTCATGTCCGACTCTCTGCGACCCCATGAATAGCAGCACGCCAGGCCTCCCTGTTCAACACCATCTCTCAGAGTTCACTCAGACTCACGTCCATTGAGTACGTGATGTCATCCAGCCATCTCATCCTCGGTCGTCCCCTTCTACTCCTGTCCCCAATCCCTCCCAGCATCAGAGTCTTTTCCAATGAGTCAACTCTTTGCATGTTTACACACCTATTAAAATGGCCAAAAGTGAAACATTAACAACACTGAATGCTGACAAGGATGTGAATCAATAGGACTTACATTTTGTTGGTAGAAATGCAAAATGATAAGGCTACTTTCAAAGTCAGTCTGAGGGTTTCTCAAAACTAAACATACTCTTATACTATCCAGAAATCCTGTTCCTTGGTATTTACCCAAAGGAGATGAAAACTTACGTTCACACAAAAACCTGCATATGGATGCTTATGGCAGTTTGATTCATAATTGCCAAAGTTTGGAAGTAACCAAGATGCTCGGTAGGTGAATGGATAAATAAACTATGGTACGTACAATGGAATATCATTCAGCACTGAAAGGAAATGAGCCCAACTGATAAGATAGAAAGCTTAAATGCATGCTATAAGTGCCAGAAGCCAATCTGAAAAGGCTACATACTGTTTGGTTCTAGTTATATGATATTCTAGAACCTCATTGCATAATGGTAGTTTATCTGAGTCCAACTATATGGCATTCTAGAAAGGGGAAAGCTACCGAGATGATAAAAGAAAAATAATAGAGTTTGCTGGGGATGGAGTGAGGTAGGGTGAACAGGCAGAACACAGGATTTTAAGGCATTGAAAATATTTTGCATGTTGTTATGATTAATATGTGTCATTATACCTTTGTCCAAACCCATAGAATGTACAACACCAAGAGTTAACTCTGAGGTAAGCTATGGGCTTTGGGGGTCAATGCAGATTCATTAGCTGTAACAAATGTAGCACTTCTGTGACTGGTATTGATAGTTTCAGGAGGCTATCATGTGTGAGGGCAGTGGGCATATGACAAAGCTCTACCTTCCTCTCTATTTTGTCGTGCACCAAAAACTGCTCTTAAAAATAGTGTATTTCTTAAATATATATTTTCTGTTTAATTACAGAATGTACACAGTTGTATCTTACCAGTAATGAGAGTAAAAAATCCTCTGGCCATGCTTTTCCCATAAGTAATCATTGCTTTAAGTATGTTAATGCTTTATATCTGTGGGTTTGTAAAAGAAATGGCAAACTTTAATCTCTTTGTGGGCTTATCAAGTGATTCTGTGGTTAAAAAAAATCCGCTTGTAATGCAGGAGATGTGGGTTCAGTCCCTGGGCCAGGCAGATTCCTTGGAGGAGAACATGACAACCTATTCCAGTATTCTTGCCTGGAGAATCCCATGGACCGAGGAGCCTGGTGGGCTACAGTCCACGGGGTCACAAACAGACAGATACAACTAAAGCTACTAAGCACACATGCATGTGATCTCTTTGTAAAAAGAAAAAGGTAATATATACGTGACCTGTCAAATATAATAAAAAATAGAAAAAAAGAAATTGTTTCTTATATTTATTTTAGGGTATATTTTCCCAGGTGTTTTTCCACTTGTGTATACACAGGGGATTCCTTACATGTGAGTTTCAAATACAATTTGGATAATACTCTACAGTTCTATGGCACATTTTAATTTTAATTATTAATAAGTAAAATGTAATTTCATTTATTAATATATAAAATGTTGATTTCACATAAATAATTTCAACTACATAGCTACATAATTCTCTATGCTTCTACTGAATTGATTATCATAACTTATATAGTAATCCTCTACTTTTAAATATTTAGACTGCTTTTCAATTTTTTCTATTAAACCATATTGTGTGGTGCATTGTAACTGCGTACTTGACTGTATATCCTTAGAAATATATTCAGAAATTGAATGACTTGGTCAGAGGACCTTTGAGGTTGTCATAAAAGTTGTTTGGAAATAACAAAAAATGTCTAAAAAACCCATCTTTTGAATACTCTATTGTGGTTGTTTTGAATAATTTCAGGAAATCTTTTATTCACCTTTGGATTGCTATTGTATGTCTTACTAACAAATACTTCAAATACCATCTGTTTGGGTTTTCCCCAGACAGAGACTGCTTATGTGCAATCCACTTACTGAACTTCTTTCATATTTTTGACAGAAAAGCACAAAGCTAATTTTTTTAACTTAAGGCATGAATTCAATCTGTTCAGAATCCAGGTGTTTAGCTGTGCCAAGAAAATGTATTATTTTATAGAGAATCTTTCATTTTCAATCAAAATTTTGAAACAAAATACTTAAACACATCCTGCCATTGGATCCAAATATCATTTGTGAAACAAGGTCCATTTTTCAGCAAGAATCCAATTTCAAGGATATTTGTGGAGCAAGAGACTTTCTCTCCTATATATCGGAGGCCTTCAAACACAAAGACACAACAAATTGAAAAAGAAGAGGAAGAGAAGAGAAAAGATGATAAGGAGGAAGAGTCCGCTTCACTAGGTAAAAGCAATGACAATTCTCAGTTGTATTTCAAATTTAATGTAACCAGTATGTTAATTGTTGAAACTTATTAGTAATTCTTTTTTATGAACAGTAATATAAATGCATTTTAGACAGAAGACTGTTTAATCCACAACACTGTGGAATCTGTACATGTTATGAAAAATAGAAAATTACTATTGCAATAATTGGTTGAATTATTTTGTACTTACATTGAATATTGGTTAATGAAAAAAGCCAAACCTTATCATCACATGTTTTATTTTTTGACTTGATTGTGTTTCTCCAGGATTCAATAATTTATTGGAATATGACAATCACGGAGCTTCTCTGCTCTTTAGGAATCATTATAATAAGACAGTACCACTTTAATTACAGATCCCTGGCCCAGAAATGGGGCTTAGAACCTTTTGATTGTAGCATTAAGGAGAGAAATTACTTTAACCATCACTAAAGAAGATTTATCCCCTAAAAAACAAAGCATACCAAGAAGAAACTGAGAAAGAAAATGAACATGTAATATAACATTGCATCCTAAAGCAAAGCCTTTACCTGCATCTTTAGATAATCCTTGTTAGATTCCCATGTGACATTTCTAGCTGGCTTGACAACTATTGGTGAAAAATTGTTAACTTTGTATCCCCCATGTATCTACACATGTAGCAGCACAAGAACCCAAGGCCTGACATCTCTAATTGATGTATCACTAACTTCTCCTGCGATTTCCCTGGCGGTGCAGTTGTTAAAACTCTGCTTTGACTGCCTATGGCATAGGTTCAATCCCTGGATAGGGAACTAAGATCCTACAAGCCACAGAGTGCAGCCAAAAAAACAACAAAACAAAACCCAACTTCTCCTTTCAGGTATACATATCTAGAAAGTTCTGAAGGAAACGCCCTGACCCAAATGCCCACCAACCACTTCCCAAGGCCATCTAGAATGCTCCTCACTCTCGTCCTGCAGTGAAAGTGAAAGCCGCTCAGTCATGTCTGACTCTTTGTGACCCCATGAACTGGACAGTCCATGGAATTCTCCAGGCCAGAATACTGGAGTGGGTAGCCCTTCCCTTCTCCAGGGGATCTTCCCAACCTAGGGATCAAACCCAGATCTCCCGCAGGTGGATTCTTTACCAGCTCTGCCACCAGGAAAGCCAAGGGTCCTGTTGATTCTACTTCTACCTGGGATGTTCTAGACTTGCTATTCCCAAAAGCCAGGTCATGCCCCCTTTCCTTTATTTCATTCTAGAGTCACTACCCCCTTGTTTTTACTGTTTCAGTGCCTGACATTGGTGCAAGTGAGTTGAAAAGATTTTTTTTGGGGGGGAATATATTATAGGAAAGGTGAGTGGCAGCTGCAGGTATTGTGCTGACCTGTGATGTCAGTGTCTTTCCAAGTTCTCCTTGCATGCAGTGGGAGATCCCATGGCCACTACAAGCCACAGCCCTTGGAATGGAAAGGTTTTCATGATAGGACTGGCAATGGAGAGGAAAACCATGTCTTCCTATATGTAGTACACGGGTTAGGTCACTTCAATCATGTCCAACTCTTTGTGACCCCATGGATTGTAGCCCACCAGGCTCCTGTGACCATGGGATTCTCCAGGCAAGAATACTGAAGTGGGTTGCCACGCCCTCCTCCAAGGAGTCTTCCTGACCCAAAGACCAAACCCACATCTCTTACGTCTCCTGTATTGGCAGGTGTGTTCTTTATGACTAAGCTATCAGGGAAGCCCTTAAGTTGGTATAAATGATGGGATTCTCTATCAAGGCTGATCCTGATTTTCTCTGTCCCTGGACTCTTCATTGCAGTTGAGAAGGCCCAATGGTACAGAAAGCCTGTTATAAGTTTTTATGAAATATTGTGGTAGACATTGATTAGATTGTCCATCCAGCACCCTTTCCCAGGGTTTGCCTCCCCACCACTCCATGCTTCTGGCCTACCACCGAGTCATGCCTACAAAGCCCTTCTGCTTGCTGGATCTATCAATAGTTTATTGATCTTCATCTTTCCCTGGTATTTTTTGGAAATGAGACTGAAAGAGATAAAAAGATTTGTTGATTCAGTGAGATATCCAGGAATATTTTTTTGCTGTTGAAATAAGTTTAAATTAGTTCTCTGATGTTTTCAGTCAAAAAAGTCCTAACTTTTAACTGATATGTACATACCCACAAATACACACACACAATCATGCACGCATACACAGTTGGCTTTCTGCTCTAAGCTGTCCTATATCATATCCTCCCTGTCCTTGGTTCTAGTAAATGGATTTGGGTAACCAGGGAAACGGTCTTGATTTTCAGCCCTTAGGGATTAAGGAAATGTCTCCAGTAAAGACAGGACTCAATGCCCTGCTCTTTGGATGAGCATACAATCACCACTCTCGCCTCTCCTTTATATGTTTCTTCTCTCGTCTGCAGGACTTTGCCATCCTTCTGATGATGGGTCTTCCCTGGTAGCTCAGAGGGTAAACATGTGCAATGTGAAGAATCAGGTTGGATCCCAGGGTTGGGAAGTTATCCTGGAGAAGGAAACAGCAACTCACTTCAGTGTTTTTGCCTGGAAAAATTCCATGAACAGAGGAACCTGGTTACAGTCCATGGGGTCACAGAGTTGGACAAGACTGAGTGACTAACACTTTCTTTCTGATGTTAGCTGAATTTCAGCCAGAAACTGAATTGGCCATGCTTTCTTTGCTAGATTTCAGATGAATCATTATAGATGAGCTAGATACAGGGTCAGGAGCCATTTGATAGGCAGTTTCAAGCTCAGGAGAAACTATGATACTAACACCCTCAAAGACACTGGTTCAAATACCTGGTTCAAGTACTAGGTCAGTAGTGAGCTAGACTTGGTTTCCCAGTCCTCACTGATCTGGAGGTAAGAGGACTATGAAGAAGAGAGTGTTCAAGAAAATCCTAACCCCAACCAGGCAGCCAGCTAAAAACCTACCTGTAGTTGCTCAGCAACCTACCTGAGAGTTCAGATAAACACATCCCTTATTTAAGTGGCATAAAATTAGAAGGAATAGCTCTGAAGAACCAGGATTTAGACATGACTTTTTGCAATTCAACACTTCTTAAAGAAGGTACAGTCAACTCTAAGAGGACAATTCCCTTCCGTGAATTCTCATATTTCCTGGAGGTTTTTCCTCTTTCACAAACAGACTGAAATGAATGACAGGTTTTTCTCTTTCTAACAATGTAAAGTATTGCTAAGTTTGCATTTTGGTCTACAATTTGTAAATATTATCTAATAGGCTTCTTCTAAGCCTGAAGGAGCATACTGAAAAATTGAAGAAAATAGTCAGAGTTTAATAGTGATAGTCTTTGCAGACCTGGTATAATTTCAGTGTAATTTCATAACTGGGAAAGGATTCACTGGTAACAGTTATGTCCTAGGCTCCAAGTGGCACGTTGCTGTGAAACGCTGGAGGATCAATGCCTTGACTGCATCTACAAACCCAAAAGTCATTTCATCCTATAGTAATGGCTGTTTTCTGTATTGCCCATCCTGTATTCCATGAATTGGGATAGCCTAGTTGAAACTCTTAGTTATCATGCCATAGTGACTCCAGGTCCATTGTCCACATAAGATCTGAGCTACCTTGTGGGTAACAGGAGTTACAACCTGAAAGTTCTCTCCCTATTTTAACAAGATGTGTGTTCTTACAAAGTGAAGGGCTTTTGGCTCTTCATGTGGCACCACCCCTACTTACAATGTCAGGAAGTTATCTTTAACTCCATGCATGAGATACTGGTATTTATAAAACATTAAACCTAGTAATAAGTAGTTAATATTGTGAGAGTACAGTGTATGTCAATGCTTTCTCTCAAGGCTTACTGCAGAAAGGACCCTGGGAGAATTTTTATTCAGTCTATCCAAAGGACTACATGGGATAGCAGCTTGTCCTAGTGTTTCTGTGAGTTTGTTCTAGGGCCATTTACTAGATTCTTTCCTCCATGAATGTATCTAATATCCCTGGTTCCCTCTCAGAAATATTAACAACATATCATATGTAATTTGCTTTGAATATTCTTCAAAAGGCATTGTTACTATTACTTAATTTACCCAGATAGCACTCATTCATTTAACAACTGGCTTGTAGCAATAGTGGATACATGAACCCAAAGATTAAGGGACAGTTCTACCTAAGGGTAGATATCACTGAATATGAGAACATTCAACTAAATTTACAGACATTCAAATACATTGCCGTCATAAGATATTGCTAAGCCTTTTCCTTCTCTTCTCCCTTTTATGAGGAAATGAGAGGGTAACAGGCAGGAAGGCTAGGGATCTCCAAACAGAGGAAATAGTCTCCAAGTGTCAGACATTTTGTAATCTTTCTCTTATGAGGCAGGAGGAAACAAACAACAAGTGTCAGATATTTTCCACCTTCTCTATACAAAATTAAAAGAAGGTTTCTTTTAAAATTCTGTGTTCCACCTGAATTTAACTTTTCTCAGACCTTGAGCTAACCAATGCATTTTTCTTATGGAAATGTTTTTCTTAAGCTATGTTAATGAACTATGTACTTACCTTAGACTCTGTCTTTGGTTCGCCTAAGATTCAGAACCAGTAATGGTTCAAAAACCCAGTATGTTTTACTCATGGAAATATTCTCTTAAGCTATGTTAATGAGACTTCAAATTTGCTTGGAAATCTGCCTTTCTTCAAGATTCATGTCAATGGTTTTATGGCCTGAGATGACTCAACTTGTGCCAATGTTACCTCAAAATGCATGTTGTGGGTGAGGGGCTTGGTGCCACTCTCTGAGTTTTGAGACATTTCCTTTAAGGAGCCTGCCATTAGGTATATAGTTGCTAAAAACTAAAAACTAGCAAAGGGGCATTCTTTCTGCCCCCTTCTGATGTCTACGTCAGAAGATTTCTCTATCTCTTTTATACCTTAATGAAACTTTATTACACAAAAGCTCTGAGCAAGCAAGCCTCATCACTGGCCCAGGATTGAATCTCTCTCCTTCAGAGGCAAAGAACCCTGGTGTCTTTCATGGCTCAGCAACAACCTTTCAGAAGCATCCCAAACTGAATGGATTGCCTCTCATCCAAAACCTCCTCCTCCTGAGTTTCTTTTCCCTATGATTGACAGCACTTTATAATGTAGTTGCCCCAGTAAGAAAGCTGGAAATAACCTCAAGGTCCATTGACAGATGAATGGACAAAGATGTGGTGTGTGAATACACACACACACACACACACACACACACACACACACACACAATGGAACATGGCTCAGCCATGAAAAATGAAATAATACCATTTGCAGCAACATAGATAGACCTAGCAATTATCATACTAAATGAAGTCAGGCAGAGAAAGACAAATAAATGATATTGTTTATATGTGGACTTTGAAAAAAAAAAACGAATGAAATTATTTTCAAAACAGAAGTAGACCCATAGACATGGAAAACAAAATTACGGTTACCAAAGGGGAAGTTGTGGGGAGAAGGATAAGTTAGAAGTTTGGGATTAACAGATACACAGTACTATTTGGAAGAAATGATGTTGAAGCTGCAACTCCAGTACTTTAGCCCCCTCATGTGAAGAGCTGACTCATTGGAAAAGACTTTGATGCTGGAAGGGATTGGGGGCAGGAGGAGAAGGGGATGACAGAGGATGAGATGGCTGGATGGCATCACTGACTCGATGGACGTGAATCTGAGTTTGTGATGGACAGGGAGGCCTGGCGTGCTGTGGTTCATGGGGTCGCAAAGAGTCGGACACGACTGAGCGACTGAACTGAACTGAATGTATAAAATAGATAACCAGCAAGGATCCACAGGGAACTACACTCAATGCTTTGTAATTACTTATAAGGGAAAAGCATATATATGTGTGTGTGTGTGTGTGTGTGTGTGTGTGTGTGTGTGTGTGTGAGTGTTAGAGAAGGAAATGGCAACCCACTCCAGTATTCTTACCTAGGAAATTCATGGACAGAGGAGCCTGGTGGGATACAGTTCATGGAGTTGCAAAGTCAGACATGACTTATCAACTAAGCAAAAGATGTACGTATGTGTGTGTATGAAAGTGAAAGTGTTATTCACTCAGTCATGTTCAACTCTATGATTCCATGGACTGTGGCCTGCCAGCCTGCCATGGAATTCTTCAAGCAAGAATATTGGAGTGGGTATTCCAGTCTCTTCTCTAGGAGATCTTCCTAACCCAGGGATCAAACCCAAGTCTCCTACATTGCAGGTGGATTCTTTACTGTCTGAGTCACCAGGGAAATCCCAGAATACTAAAGTCATTAGCCTTTCCCTTCTCCAGGGGATCTTGCTGACACAGGGATCAAACCAGGGTCTCTTGCATTGCAGGCAGATTCTTTACCATCTTAGATACCAGGGAAGACCCAAGTATGTGTGTGTGTATGTGTGTATTCACACATGTACCATATACCTGCAACTAACACAACATTGTAAAACAATATACTTCAGTTTGGGGGACAAAAAAAAAGGAAGCTGGGTGTCATCCCTGACTCATCTCATTTACTTATACTTCTAGATCTCACTAGGTCACTGAGTTCTGCTAATTCAACCTGTTAACATCTCTCCTCTGTCCATCCAAATGTCTTTCCTAGTTCAGCTCACCACCAATTCTCCCCTAGATTGTTGTAATAGCTTCCTGAAAGGTCTGAGCCTCCATTCCTGTCTCTCAACTTCTTTATTCACATTGCAGCTAGAGTGATATTTTAGAAGTGATACATGATTGCAAAACTCCTCTGCTGTGTACTCATTAGTTCTCTGTTGTTCTTGGGATAAAATCTAGAGGGCGTATACGCATCACCTCTCTATGCTCACCTGCCACCAGTCTCTACCTCTTCCTTCTTCAGCCATATAGACTCTCTTGAAGTGCCTTATGTGCCTCACTCTTCCTAATTTCTGGGCATTTGCACATGCTGACCTTTTCATCTACAATCTCCCCTGTCACTCTAACCCAACTCGATACTTGATTGCTAAAGTCTCAGGCTTCAGAACCATCACTTCTTATCACAATAGCAATAGAAATATCTATTAATCTTTTCTCAAGGAAACATATCTTGATTTGTACTTATATAAAGTTTCCTAGAATTTTAGGTAGGTGCAACATACCATTTTCTATGCCTGGTGATCACAAAGCTATAACATTTCTTTGCAGTCATAGAATGTTTCTTCCATTCTAGGCAAGTGAGTTGGGAATCGTGGAAACTAGAACTCTTCTAAGTCACTGGATATTATTCCATAAACAGATGACTATTTACTTCAAATTAAGCTTTGTCTAATATTGCCTGTAACAACATTCCTCCCTCTTCCAGGCTATCATTTGATGACAAAAATGACTTAATACATTACTATATGTCTTCCATCCAGTAAGTTATATAATGACTTAGCCCTCCAAGTAAACCTTTGACTCTTGGAATCTTAGCTTAGTTTTTCTGAGTCTTTGCAGATTGTTGTCCTGCTTTCTCAAGACATTCAATTCTGATATTACTTCCCCTCCCGCTCTTATAAGATAAATTTGATAAATATATTTGATAAAATGTGCTATTTGTATTGTTCCACAGCCAGCTATGTGGACTGTCTCTGAGGCTCTGAGTTTACAGTACCTGATGAAGAATATTCAAATCATGGGCACTTATTGTTAGCGGGATAAATATTTTTGTTTATTTGCTTTCATGAGCAAAAACCTTAGAAACATATTATACACAGTCATTAAATGTGGAAAGCAAATTTGATTTCTTAGTAGGACTATTTAATCTTTCCATGTGCTAAGTAGAATTTTCATCTTCTAAAAAAATAAGAGTATGCTTGAAAGTCTTATTGTTAACTCACTGTATGTTAAAGGTTTTTGTTTTGGGTTTTGTTTTGTTTCTTACCTACTGCATTCCACAGGCAGAAACACATTCTACATTATGATCTGGTTAGTTAGATGGGTGATAGATAGAAGACAGGTAGATAGACCACACACACATACTCACACAAACACACTCAAAACTTCCATGAAATAATAACCTTAACACTGACATTATGAAATTTGTTGTTCTGTCCAGCCTGATCTATTCTGTTCTACAATATTCTGGTCACTTGCCATTAAGCTGATTCCATTATCTGCATTTGAGGTACAACATTGCAATTTGAAAAGCACTGGATTATAGTTTTTGGCAGTAAGAAAACAAGGCAAGAAGACTGGATTAACTCTAGTTTTCTACTTTCTAGAATATTTTCCCATTGTTTTTCCTTTGATTTCTAGGTGATCCTGGTGGTGCTTGATCCCACTGGCTTCCTCACCATTTCCAGCCTTCAGGTAAGCAACTAAAGTTGGCCCTGTCAGTCAGTCAGTTCAGTTGCTCAGTCGTGTCCGATTGTTTGTGACCCCATGAATCGCCGCACGCCAGGCTTCCCTATCCATTACCAACTTCCGGAATTCACTCAAACTCACGTCCATAGAGTCAGTAATGCCATCCAGCCATCTCATCCTCTGTCGTCCCCTTCTCCTCCTGCCCCTAATCCCTCCCAGCATCAGAGTCTTCTCCAGTGAGTCAACTCTTCGAATGAGGTGGCCAAAGTACTGGAGTTTCAGCTTTAGCATCATTCCTTCCAAAGAAATCCCAGGGCTGATCTCCTTCAGAATGGACTCGTTGGATCTCCTTGCAGTCCAAGGGGCTCTCAAGAGTCTTCTCCAACACCACAGTTCAAAAGCATCAATTCTTCGGCACTCAGCTTTCTTAATAGTCCAACTCTCACATCGATACATGACCACAAGAAAAATCATATCCTTGACTAGACGGACCTTAGTTGGCAAAGTAATGTCTCTGCTTTTGAATATGCTATCTAGGTTGGCCATAACTTTTCTTCCAAGGAGTAAGCATCTTCTAATTTCATGGCTGCAATCACCATCTGCAGTGATTTTGAAGCCCCCCCCCCAAAAAAGTCTGCCACTGTTTCCATTGTTTCCCCATCTATTTCCCACGAAGTGATGGGACCAAATGCCATGATCTTCTTTTTCTGAATGTTGAGTGTTAAGCCAACTTTTTCACTCTCCACTTTCACTTTCATCAAGAGGCTTTTTAGTTCCTCACTTTCTGCCATAATGGTGGTGTCATCTGCATATCTGAGGTTATTGATATTTCTCCCCAAACTTTGATTCCAGTTTGTGTTTCTTCCAGTCCGGCGTTTCTCATGATGTACTCTGCATATAAATTAAATAAGCAGGGTGACAATACACAGCCTTGACGTCCTCCTTTTCCTACTTGGAACCAGTCTGTTCTATGTACACTTCTAACTATTGCTTCCTGACCTGCATACAGACTTCTCAAGAGGCAGGTCAGGTGGTCTGGTATTCCCATCTCTTTCAGAATTTTCCACAGTTTATTGTGACCCACACAGTCAAAGGCTTTGGCATAGTCAAAAAAGCAGAAGTAGATGTTTTTCTGGAACTCTCTTGTTTTTTTGATGATCCAGCGGATGTTGGCAATTTGATCTCTGGTTCCTCTGCCTTTTCTAAAACCAGCTTGAACATCAGGGAGTTCACGGTTCAGGTACTGCTGAAGCCTGGCTTGGAGAATTTTGA
>SJYC01101923.1:0-32457 GCA_006408675.1 Madoqua kirkii
TCAAAGGCTTTGGCATAGTCAATAAAACAGAAATAGATGTTTTTCTGGAACTCTTGTGCTTTTTCCATGATCCAGCAGATGTTGGCAATTTGATCTCTGGTTCCTCTGCCTTTTCTAAAACCAGCTTGAACATCAGGGAGTTCACGGTTCACGTACTGCTGAAGCCTGGCTTGGAGAATTTTGAGCATTACTTTACTAGCATGTGAGATGAGTGCAATTGTGCGGTAGTTTGAGCATTCTTTGGCATTGCCTTTCTTTGGAGTTGGAATGAAAACTGACCTTTTCTAGTCCTGTGGCCACTGCTGAGTTTTCCAAATTTGCTGGCATATTGAGTGCAGCACTTTCACAGCATCATCTTTCAGGATTTGAAATAGCTCCACTGGAATTCCATCACCTCCACTAGCTTTGTTCGCAGTGATGCTTTCTAAGGCCCACTTGACTTCACATTCCAAGATGTCTGGCTCTAGATGCGTGATCACAACATCGTGATTATCCGGGTCGTGAAGATCTTTTTTGTACAGTTCTTCTGTGTATTCTTGCCACCTCTTCTTAATATCTTCTGCTTCTGTTAGCTCCATACCATTTCTGTCCTTTATCGAGCCCATCTTTGCATGAAGTGTTCCCTTGGTATCTCTAATTTTCTTGAAGAGATCTCTAGTCTTTCCCATTCTGTACTGTTCTCAGAGTACCGTAAACCTGCTGCCCTGGGCCTCAACGGCGCAGCCCCTTGGGTCCTAGCCTTGCCCCGCCCCTTCGCCCACAGCCAATCGGCGGCAGCCTCTTCCGCGCATCCGTTCCCTCCACCTCTCTCTGGCCGCTCCTCTCCCGCCGCCACTTTCTTCCAGGGAGGCTACCCAGTTTGGGAAGAGATTCCCTAGAGAATTTCCCATTTCTTGGGAAGCAGCTGAGAGCTGGAAGATGCACCAGAGGGCCAGAAAGCGCTGTGAAATTGACCCCGAGTTCAAAGAGCCCGTCTGCCCTCTAACCATTTTACAGATGGGGAAACCCGAGGCCCAGAGAAGGGAAAATCCTCGTTGAGGTCACCCCAAGCGGAGGGCAGAAGCCCAGGCCAGGCGTTCTCCGTGAAGATGGGAGTTCAGGTGCGCGATTTGGCGGGAGGGCGGCGGGAGGGAGGACATGCTCCTTGTGGGAGCCGGGGCACTAACGATGCTGGCCAGGGGGATCTTGACTGCGTGGGAGGCTGGACTTCTCACTGCCTCAGTTTCCCAGCACTACCTCTGGGAGAAGTCAGGCACGAGGCAAGGGGCCAAACGCGAGCCTGCACACGGTCCGATTGTCCTGAGGCTGTCTCCGCGCTCCCCACCCGCCCAAGTCTGATGGAGAAGTCTCCTCTCTGGGCGCTGCCTCCCAATCCCTTTAAAAGCCAGTCCTCCCGTTCGAGCCTCTCGGCATTCTATTGGAAAGGCTCTTGATCCCTACTCCAGAATTAACTGCTCAGGCTGCCGCGGGAGCTTTTTCCCGGAGCTGTAACTGCGCAGGTGCAAGGCAGCAAACCCGGAAGGCGGAAGAGCCGGTTGGGGCCGCCGGGGTCGGGGGCGGAGAGCGTATGAACCAATGACCTGAAGGAGTTGGGAAGGGCGGGATTAGGCCCGCGGTTTCGGCATTCTATTGGAAAGGCTCTTGATCCCTACTCCAGAATTAACTGCTCAGGCTGCCGCGGGAGCTTTTTCCCGGAGCTGTAACTGCGCAGGTGCAAGGCAGCAAACCCGGAAGGCGGAAGAGCCGGTTGGGGCCGCCGGGGTCGGGGGCGGAGAGCGTATGAACCAATGACCTGAAGGAGTTGGGAAGGGCGGGATTAGGCCCGCGGTTACTTAACGCTACGCTGGTGGGAGGTGATTTAAGAAATGGGGTGAAGGGTGCCTCAGCTGCTCTTCGCGTCACCGTCCTTCTGGCCCGCGGAAGTTAAGCAGCAGAGAGGCGGGCCTAGCGCCGGAAGCAGGAAGGAGGGCGCAGGAAGCAGGGCCCCGTAGCCAGTATCGCTGTCTGTCCGTGGGTCTGTCCGTCCCGAGGGCAGGATGGAGAAGCTGCGGCTGCTGGGCCTCCGCTACCAGGAGTACGTGACTCGTCACCCGGCCGCCACGGCCCAGCTGGAGACGGCAGTGCGCGGCCTCAGTTACCTGCTGGCAGGTGCCACCCTGACCTTTGACCCATCCCTTCGGATCTCTGACCTCTGACCCCACCTGCCTCCCTCTCCCTTCCCTGCGGAGCCTGGATAGTGATCGCTGTGCTTGATGAGTTCCTTCCAGGTTCCCATTAGGGCATAGGGAGGGAATGTCCAGGGACCCGAGGCAGCAGGGAGAGGCAGACTCTCACCGGCGCCTCCTTCTGTGCCTTCTCCCCAGGTCGCTTCGCCGATTCGCACGAGCTGTCAGAGCTGGGTGAGCCGGGCTCTGGGGTGGGTGGGAGGAGAGAGGGTGTGGGAGGGCTTCCCAGAGGGCTTCCTAGATTTCCCGTTTGATCATCCAGTTCTGTGATTAAATCAGACAGGGGTCCAGCGTCCACTGTCCTAGGCCGTCACGTATGCCCCCTCCCCCGCCATAGTTGAGAGATATGTCTGGGGACCTTGACTGGTCAGGAGGCTGAGCCAAGCGCCTCTTCTGCCTTTGCTCCGTTAATCTTCCCTACAGTCATGCGACGTGGGTACTGTTATTGTCCTCCTTGTCCAGTTAAGGGAACAGAAGTTTAAGTGAGGTTAAGGAACAGCCACCGAAGGCCTCAGCCAGATTCACATCCCAATCTCCCAAATTCCAGAATGCCCAGACTGTAAGTGCCTCAGTGGTGTTTACCCAGTCAGTACAGGAGGCACAGATCCTGAAAGGATGAGCTGGGTTCTAAAAGGTAGGATGGAAGAGAATTTCAAGGGCAGGCTGCAGAGAGAGTAAAGGCCAGGAGGCGCCTGCGCCTCCTGTGTCTCTTTGGAGCATGATGGGCAGTTCTGGGCTGCTGGATAACCAGTGCTATTCATTCAGCAGGGCAGTAGCTGGTATGTCAGAGATCAAACCATCCTTTCTTGTTCTAGCTGCTCACACAAGAGATGGTTGAGGGGAGTGGAGAGCTCTGAGGAAGTGGGTGGCAGGACCTGTTGTTTCCACATAGTGTGTGGGTGGCTGAGCACAGCAGGGGATAGGTGATCCCTGCTGCTCTGGGAGGGCGGGGAGGTGGAGGTTGCAGAGCCAGCCTCTCAAGGCCACTCTCTGCCCCTCAGTGTACTCTGCCTCTAACCTGCTTGTGCTGCTCAATGACGGAATCCTACGGAAGGAGCTTCGGAAAAAATTACCCGTGGTAAGAGTTGTGAAGCAGAGGGCTCAGGAACAAAAGAGTAACCACCAGCCCGTGTTTTGGGCATGCGTTATGGTCTCCTGGAGTACGAGCCGTGGCTGCATCCACCTGTGCCTGTAGCTATTAGGCAACAAGTCCAGGCATCAGTGTCCCCTTATCAGATGAAGAGACTGGGTTTCATAGGGTAGAGTCGCCTGTCCCAGCAGGAGACCTCAGGCTTACGCTCTTAATCTTGGGAAGAGGTGTCCTCTGGGGGAGGAGCTGAAACCAGGGGGGCCTCCTGACCTCTTGGCCTGGGGTTCTTGCAGTCCCTGACCCAGCAGAAGCTGCTGACATGGCTGAGCGTGCTGGAGTGTGTGGAGGTGTTCATGGAGATGGGGGCCACCAAGGTGTGGGGCGAAGTAGGACGTTGGCTCGTCATCGCCCTCATCCAGCTGGCCAAGTATGTCGGGACTGTGGAGGGCCGCCTGGGGTGGAGGTCACTGAGACCAGCTGTACCAATGGTGTTCAGTAGAGCAGCCCAGAGCCCTGCCGGCTAGCCACCTCCCCCTTCCCCAGCCCTGCCGTACTCCCAACCCAGGGCTGTACTTCGGATGTTCCTGCTGATCTGGTTCAAGACTGGTCTCCAGACCTCACCCCCCATCATTCCGCTGGACAGGGAGACCCAGGCACAGTCCCGGGGTAAGTGCCTGCCCACTCTGGAGTGGGATGGGGCACGGGGCTGATTGGTAGATGAGCGCTGACCTATGCACTCTCACCGTGGAGCACACCTCTCCCCATCAACTCATTTTGTCCTATCGTCTTATATTGGTATTTTACAGAAGAGAAAGAATGATGAGGTCAGAGGCCAGATCAGAGCTTAAACTCAGGGCTTCTGGCGTCTGAGTCCTCAGTCATTGTTACGCGCTGCGGGAGGAGGGGACAGAGCATCGGGAGGAAGCAGGGGTCTTGCCAGCCTTGTCTTTGGGCCTGGCTCTGTATCAAGAGCACAGCCTCACGAGGCAGGGTGCCCAGCAGGTGTGCCCCTTCAGGGCTTTGGGCCCATCACTGCTGGGCTCTGGTCTTACCCTCTTGGCTTTAAGTTGGGGGCAGGTCTTCACTTCTGTTTTCATGGCCATGTTGAAAGCAAAGCTCTCAGAAGATACGCCCTTCCCCTCCTTCTTAAAATGTTTTGTTTATTGGCCATGCCACACGGCCTGTGGGATCTTAGCTCACTGACCAGGGGTGGAACCTGCGCCCCCTGCAGTGGAAGCATGAAGTCTTAACCGCTGGGCCACTGGCGAGTCCAGATACAGCCCCTCTGGCTGTGGTCCCCATGGACCACCAGGCCCTCTGCCTTGTTCCAGTGCCTGGGAGGCCTTAGTCCTTGGCTGGTATATCTGCACAGGTGATACTGGCCTTTCCCCAGGTTGAGGAGGGCTGCAGAATGCTCCCCGCTATGGACAGGTTCCAGGCACAGCCTCTGCTGTGGTGTCCTTGACTCAGCTCTGTCTTAGTACAGGTTTATCCATTCTCCCCGTAGCCCATGAGCGCTCACTGCACCTGCATTCGCCTGTAGGCTCTGCTAGAAACGTGTCCGTCTGACAGAATGACCTTTCATCTATTCCCGCCAGATGGTGACCACAGCGCTGGCAGCCAGGAGCAGGCATATGTGGGGAAGCGGTCAAACCGGGTGGTGCGAACCCTGCAGAACAGTAAGTGTGGGAGGCTGCTGGGTGAGACAGCTCGGTGCTGAGGTCAGCGTGGGCCTGAGGGCCTGGCTTTCGTCACTGCCTGCCAACCCCCGCCCCGGCCCTCGGGCTCAGCTGCTTACCTGCTGCCCTTGTGTTCTAGCTCCGTCCCTGCACTCCAGGCACTGGGGGGCCCCACAGCAGCGGGAGGAGCTGGGCGTCGCCCCCACCCCGCTGGGGCTGCAGGAGACCATCGCGGAGTCCTTGCATATCGCCCGGCCTCTGCTGCACTGTATCCTTAGCCCAGGCCCGGGTTGCGATAGACGGGGGCAGGCAGGGCGGGCCGTGTGCCGGAGACATCCTTAACGCCGTGGCCGGCAGTGCTCAGCCTGGGCCTCTGGGGTCAGCGGTCGTGGACACCCTGGCTCCTGTCCGGTGTCGTGGATGTGACCAGGTGAGCCGGGCCTGCCTGGGGGCCCCATTCCCTCCGTCCGGCTTTGTGCTGCAGGCCCGGCCTCACGCGGGCAGGCAGGGTCCCTGCCCCTGCTGGCGCTGGCCCTAACCTTGTCCCCTCCCCCAGCCTGAGCCTCCTGAGCGACAGGAAGGGCCTGACCCGGCGGGAGCGGCTAGAGCTGCGGCGCCGGACCGTCCTGCTGCTCTACTACCTGCTGCGCTCCCCGTTCTACGACCGCTTCTCCGAGTAAGGACTGGCCCCTGGCTCGGCAAGGGCCCCCTCCGCGGGGCAGGGCAGGGGAAGCGGGCCGGCTCCCCAGGCTTGCTCACGCCTGCCTTCCCTCCCTCCTTCCCGGATCTGGGCTCACGGAACACTTGCCGTGTGCGCCCTGGGTGTGCTCACTCCTGATTTCTTGGGGCCATCTGCCCAGTGTGCTGCTTAAGCTGCTGTTGGCAGGTGAGGGCAGGGCCTCAGGGACCGTGGGCATGAACTTTCCCCATCCTCAGCTTGCTCGCCCACTTTCCTAAACAGTTGGGTTATTCCCCACTGCTCACAGGAGACACTGAAGTTCAAAGAGGCTGGGCAGCTGAAATGAAGCCACCCAGCCAGCCAGTTCCCACACCTGTGCTCTCTCCTGGCCTGTCCCTGCCTCACCCAGCCCTCCCTCCATACCCTGAGAGGGTCCAGAGCTCCTAGCCACAGAGAGGCTTGCTGGGGGTGAGTCAGGGGTGACTCAGGGCCAAGTCTCCCTTGAGGTCAGACTGAGATTTGAGGAGGGGTCCCTATACTGCAACTGGGGCTGTGAGACAGGCTGGAGGCTCCTGGGACCCACTCTGTCCAGGTTGTAACAAGAACACTGCTTAAAGGCTGGAGTGATCATTGGAATCGTACTTAACATTCTGTACATACAACTTCTGTTTATTTTCTGAGTTGGTAGAAAGTAAGCTTAGGTCAGATTTAATAACCACCTCAATGAAAATAAGTTTCTATTTTCAGATCAGTTTGAAAGCACACATAAGGTTCTAAAGCCGAATCCGTTTGCACACTCCAGAGGAAACGCTCTGGAGCCTTTGGTGGATTGTGGCCTCTGCCCACAGACGGCTTGCACTCTACGGAGGAAGCACTGTAGCCCCGGCGTCGCTCTGAGTTGAGGATTACCTAATTGCAGAGGTGGCTCCCCAGGCGCAGGCCTCCAGTCTGCCCTGTCTTCCTGCCAGCCTGACCAGCCCCGCACCCTTAGAGCAGTGGCCCAGAGCCTGTCCCCCAGAGGACGGGGCACGGGGCCGAGGACCTCTGGGATATAGTCTAGGGAGAGAGAAGTTTCCTTCCCCCTCCTTATTGTCAGACAATGTAGTCTCTGGCTCTGGGCTGCCCCCCAGCTGTGGGTTGAGGTGTGGCCCCCCCCCCAGGTGTGTGGCTGGGGATGGCTGGACCAGAGCCTCCTGTCCCTGAGGATGCCCTTGATGCACGTGGCGACCTTCTGGCTTCTGGGGTGCACTGCCTTTGGTCAGGTGGTCAGCAGAAGTTTTGCACACCTGCGTTTGCAGGAACCCAGGCCCCCTATTCAGGCTACTCCTTTGTTGCAGGGCCAAGATCCTCTTTCTGCTCCAGCTCCTGGCAGACCACGTCCCAGGCATTGGTCTGGTCACAAGTAAGCGTGGGGAGGGTGTGATAATCAGGGTGTGATAATCACCACCACAGAGCTTTTGTGTGGCCCGGCTCCTTGTGCCTCCTTGTAATCTGACTCTTGGCACAATTGGGAGAGGGAGCACGGAGGTCAGGTTGGGTGGGTGACAGCTCCTTCAGTGACATGAGACCAGCTTCGCTGGCTGGGGACTGTATGGAGGAATGCCGCCTGCTGGCCACTGGGAGGGGCACCCTCAGCAGAGAGGCCCTGGGCCAGGGCTACCCACAGGGACAGCGGGACAGCTGTGTGATTTCTGTGAGCTTGAAATGCTTTGTCTGTAAACACGGCCAGAGATGGCTCTGATGCTGGTGGGGAAGATGGGCCGCTCAAGCCGGCTTCTAAACTGCTGAGACTTCATCTGTGTTCAGCAGGCAGAGGGTCTCTGACCAGGTGGACAGGAGCCTCAGGAGGGCCCTGGGTAGAGCGGGATTGGAGTCTGACCCTCAGCCCTGAACTCGCTCCCCTCTCTCTCATTGCAGGGCCGCTCATGGATTACTTGCCCAACTGGCAGAAAATTTATTTCTACAGTTGGGGCTGACGGACACTGCGCAAGTGGGGTGTGGGGAGGGGCAGGGGTTGCCCCACCTCTTCAAGTCCCCTGGGCCCCTTTGCCCTAATAAACTGACTCTGGCAGCGTCCACGCCTGTGACTGCTCTGTGCCCCCCACCCAGGGCGCCCGGCTCTTGCGCTTGGCCTGGGCTCCGCACACAGCCCTGGTCTCCACTAGAGCGCCTGAGGGGAAGGAAGCACACGCCGCACCTCATCACTGGCCGGGGTGCCTCTGCTAGGACCGGGACGCGGGCTTCTCCAGCCTGGAAAGCTGGAGCCCCACCTCACGAGCACAGGAAGCTGTTTGCCGCAGCAGCTGCGAGAGTAAATGCTGCTTCTCTCTTGGTCCCTGCTGACGGCCAGCAAGGCTGGACCCAGATAGTGGATGCCAGCTGCCCCGGTGTCTTCCAGTCCACGCCCTGCCGGGGCCTGATGCCCAGCAGCTGCTTCGTGGTGGAGCGTGGTGCTGGTGGGCCTGCCTCAGTGCAGAGGGGTACCGCAAGCCCTAACCCCTGCTCGAGAGCAGAAGGCCTTTCTCCTGTGGGAAGGGGACGTCAGGCCCCAGCCAGTGCTGCGGCCGGCCCTGGGCAGTGGTAAGCTTGGCAGGGCTGGGAGCTGCCGCTTGCGGGTTCACGGGGCATGAGCCGTGTCTCCCGCGTGGTCTTCCTGGAGGCACCATGCAGGGATTTGGGCGTGGCGGCTCCTGTCTTTCTGCCTGGTCTCCCTTCCCTCAGTCTCTTCTGCCTTTGTGCTATGAGCAGACCGCACGCTCCTGCCGAGCTTCCAGCTGGCCGGGCAGCGCTTGGGTTCTGAGAGGGCTCCATCTGCCCTGTGCCAGCTGTGCTTCCGCTGCCCCCAGACACCGTGGGACGGGCCGGCTGTCCCTGACTGCTTGCCCGAAGTGCCTCTGAGAAGCCCCGTCCTGGTCCCGGGCCGGGGGCGAAGGCGCTGGGCGGTCACCACTCGAGACCCGCGGCCTTGGCTGGGCATGGTAGTGTGCTCTGGGGCTCGTGCTGTGCGTGGAAGTGAGTCAGGCCCAGCTCGCCGCCCTCACTCTCGACACTGGGGGCGAAGGGTGTGTGGATGCCTCCGTGCGCCGAGTTGTTGCGGTCCGGTGGAAGTGTGCGTGGACCATGGAGACTGCTCGCCCGCCCCAGCCGGAGGGCGCCCTGGTCAGGGAGCCCTCCGCTCAAGCCGGCTTCTAACTGCTGAGACTTCATCTGTGTTCAGCAGGCAGACGGGAGGCGGGGGCTGTATGTGCAAACACAGCACAAGTAGTTGTTGCAGTGGCGAGACGGCCCAGCCGGCGTGGGAGGGCGCCGAGCGCGGACAGGGCCCTGGCGTCCCAGGCAAGCACCGTCTCAGAGGTGGTGGGGAGGTGCCTGTTTGAAGCCGCATCTCAGGGGGCCAGTGGGCCTGGGAGGGGGAAGGTGGAGGCCTGCAACCATGGGTGGGGCCAAGTTAAGACGGTGGCAGGAGGGGTGGGGGCGACCCAGCCAGGCCTTGGAGGAAGAGGGTGGCGTCTGGTCTCGGAGGCAAGGAAATGAGGGGTTTGGAGTTAAGAGGAGCCAGAGCCTCTGAACTTGTGGTTCCTGGGGGGGCAGGGTGGGCAGAGGATGCTAAGGCGGTTCGTGGGAGCCAGTTTTGTCCAGGGAGGGAGCCGGGTACACACTGAGTTCACGGGGCCAGGCAGGAAGCAGAGGGCCACACGGCCTTGCCACCGGCCTGTGAAGAGACTCAGTCTCTGGCCTCATCAAGGATTCCCTGAGCACCCAGCAGGCACCCAGTACTGGACATCCCATAGTCCCTGTGCTTGGAAAGCTTACAGGCTTTGCCACCTATGCTGAAGTCCGTGTCAGCCTTGGAGGCGGGCCTACAGCCGTGCTAAGCTGCGGCGGGGAGGGGGGCAGCCTGGGGTGGGGGGTGCCCTCAGCATGGGCTCTGTCCGGTGGGGCCTGGGTGGGCCAGGGCCCAGAGACCTGCTCAGGGCTCTCCAGCTGCAGGACCTTCCTGGGGCAGTCAGTGAGAGAGGGAGGGGGCGGGAGAGGGAGGCTGGGTGAGGAGCAGTGGAAATGCCAGGGCTCTGGGCGGTGGCTGTGACCTCTGACAGGGCCTCCTGGGTGTCGGTCCCTGGGCAGGCTGTGTGGACACCTTACCTCAGTGGTGAGGAAGCCCAGGCCCACAGAGGGAGGTAACGTTTCCGCCTGTCAAGAGGCGAGGTGGGGATCTGAGCTGAGCTACCTGTACCCTTAGCAGTGAGTCTAGAGTAAGATGGGCCTGGCACCTGGCGGCCCACAGCCTCAGCACAGCCCGCCCACAGGCCTCAGCACGGAGCTTTCCAGCCGGCCGGAGCCACGGAGCTGGGGCCCTTTGTGAGGCGGCCGGGAGTGGGCAGCAGGTTCCGGCCTGCCGGGGGAGGGGCAGGCAGAAGCTGGGATCAGGGGCCGCGTGGAGGATGGTTCTCGCCGTGCTGGGGGCGCTGCACCCCAGGGCCAGGCTGAGCCTCTTTGTCCTGTACCTGGTCCTGGCAGCCGCGCTCCTCCGCCCCCAGCCGCTAAGGTAACTCCTGAGGTGGGCCAGCCCCCTGCCCCCGGGCCCCCAACGTCCGGACCCCCCACCCTCAGACGTTGCTCTCCTTCTGGGAGGTGGCAGCTGCCCCCTGCCAGCGCTTAGCACCCCAACTTCTCCCGCAGCCCTCAGCGAGCCGTTCCTGAGGAATTTTCGGCCCCCCTGGAACTCTCGGCGCCGCTCTCCGGCCTGGTGGATGGTAGGCTCTCCCCTTCCTCTCCCCACCCTGCTCCCTGATGGGGGAGCCGTGCCCTGGGAGCGGGCACCCCGCCAGCCTTGGGGCCTTCTCACCCCACACAGCCTGTGCATGGGGAAGACTTCAGGGGAACGCGGATGCTCCCTGCCACTCACCCCCCCCCCCTCTCTAGACTATGGGGTCCGACCGAAACACCCGTGGCCTCGGGGGCCCCGACCCCTGCTCTCCCGGGCGCAGCAGCGCAAGCGAGACGGGCCCGACATGGCCGAGTACTACTATGACTCACGCCTGTGATGGGAACCCCATATAAAACTATTCTGTGCAGCAAAGCTTGGGCTTTCCTGGCGTGGGAACGAGCTGGGCGAGGTTGGGGGTTGGGGTGGGGGGTCCAAGCAGATGACACCCAGTGTGGTCCCGACAGGAAATGGCACTTTAATAGTTGAGGCCAGGGTCACAGGACCTAGAATGGGGCTACAGCTGAAGCCGCCAAGAGGCCCAGCTGGCCCGGGGCCGAGGCAAAGCCTCCTTTTCCTGCCGAGGTGGGGTCCCCACCGCTGCGTGCTCTCCCCTCCCCGTGGGGACCCCCACACCTGCCAGGGGGCCAGTGCACCGGTGGGGTTGTGGTGGGAGTTGTCAGTCCAGAGGCCACACAGGTGACAGAGCTGGGAACGGGGGCGGCACCCCCCACCTGCAGCCGTTTCCTGACCACAGAGTCCTCGGGAAGGGCTGGGCTGGGCTCGAGCTCAGGGCCCCTCGGCTAGGGGTTGGGAGTTGGGGGCAGGGCTGGGGTGGGCACTTGCAGGTGGCATGGGCTTTGTCAAGGCAGGGGCCGCTGGCCAGAGGCCCTGGTAGGGGGCCAGTGAGGGAGGCCCAAGGTGAGACAGAGCCCTCTGCTCCTAGGAGGGCAGCCCATCCTGGCTGGAGGCTTCATCCTCCCCCCAGCCCCGCGCCCTCCCAACCCCCGGGCAGCCCACACCATCCTCCACAGATGAGTCTAACCCCATATATTACAATAGACTGCATTCGCCTCTCCCGATAACCCCTGCCCTCCCCCTCCCCGGCCAGCAGCCCGCCGCTCCCCCTCCTCTGGCTCCCCCTCCTCTGGCGGGGCAGGTGCCCCCTCAAGCAGTGCCACGTCCTGTCGGCAGCGCGCTGTCCTGGCCCTGGCCCGGGGATGCGAGGGTGGGGTGGCGCCACCGCTACTCCAGGTAGATGTCTTCTGTGGGGCAGGTGTACTCCACAAACTGCTTGTAGAACTGCTGAAATGCTCTCCTAGGAGGCAGACACCCAGGCGTCACCAGGAGGGGCAGGATCTCCACCTGGGGTTTCCACCCAGGAGCGTAGGGGTCCCTACTCCGGGCTCTGTTTCCCACGCCCGCCCCGTCAGAGCTGCTCGGCTCTGTTCTCTACACGTGGTGTTTCCTGAGAAGACTGCAACTGAAGAAAGGGCCCAGCGGCTATAAAGCTGGGACTGCAGGACCGCCCAGCTCCCTCCGTGAGCCGCGGAGCTGTGCAGAGGCGCTGGGAGAACTGGGGTGTTGCCGAGCCTGAGGAGTGTGCTGGGGCCCTCAGGCCAGGGCAGGGAGCGCGGCAGGACGCACACACTCACCCCACAGATTCTGCCAGCGCTTTGGTGGATTCTTCAGACACAAAGACGTGGCAGGCAAACCGGTGGTCAGCGGGGTGCTTGGTGATGAACCCAAAGTACCTGCAGAGGGGAAACAGTTCGTCTGGGCAGGACGGGCTCAGGCCCCTGGGGCGCACGCCGGGCCCAGGGCTGGACCACAAGCACCCTGAGCCAGTGTGCCCGCCTCCGCCCCTTTCCCCTCTGGTCTTACTTGTTGTTCTTTGGATGGTATCCACAGAAAGAGATGTTTTTAACTGGAAAAAGTGGCTACATTTATTCCCCTACAGGAGGGAGAAGAGAAGAGGGTGGTCATC
Organism: Madoqua kirkii; assembly: GCA_006408675.1. Classification (NCBI taxonomy): domain Eukaryota; kingdom Metazoa; phylum Chordata; class Mammalia; order Artiodactyla; family Bovidae; genus Madoqua; species Madoqua kirkii. The sequence continues at coordinate 12,366 of SJYC01101923.1, forward strand.
AGCCCGCGGGGGCACAGGTTGGGAGTCTGGCAGGAGAGCAGGGGGGTTACCGGGCCGTCACCTTGGCCTCCTGGGAGTCGTCAGCCTTGACGCCGATCTTCACGCCCCGCACGCTGATCTCTAGGACACAGCTGGAGGGTGGGTTAAAGTGCACGGTGAGCCGGCGAGTGGTGGCGATCTGTGGGTGCAGGATGGGACGTCAGGCTGGTGCCCCTCTCCCCAGGAGAGGATGGGGGACCAGGCCGGGGCTGGGTGCCCTCCCCAGCGGAGCAGCTACCTTTTGCATAGCAGCACAGAGGACATCATTGCCTTTGTGATAGGGGACCTGGACTGAGCCCAGGAACTTCACCCGGAACTGGTCCACCCAGTCACTGTTTTTGGTCAGGGCTGGAAAGCAAGCATCGAATGAGTAGCAGGCAACCCACAGAGGGTCACCACCCCCACCCCCGGAGTTGGCCCCGCTGGGCTGAGCCTCACTTTTCTCTATTGTGAGATGAAGTCACCGCTGCGGGGGGACCCCCTCCCTGGGAGGCTGAGATTTGGAGCACCAGTCCGCCCAGGAGTGATAGGGGCGGGACTGATGTGGGGCCCCCAGGGCACCAGAGCTGGGGAGGGAACACTACCTGCCATGTGTTCAGGCTCCTTGGTGACCTCAATGGCGTAGTAGGCAGGGAAGATGCCCCTGGCTCCCGTGCGCATGTTGTAGGCCTCGTACCAGTAGTCCTCGGCCTGCAGCTCCACCAGCAGAGGGTCGTCCACCTCCAGCTCAAGCTCGTCTTCATGTCGAGGCACAAACCTGTCCCCAGTGAGGGCTCGTGAGGAATTCACTGCCTGGGCCCCTTCAGCCAGACATCTGTTTCCCCATCTGGCTGGGGTTGGGGAGCTACATCGACATTACTGGCTCAATAAACATTTGTACAGCATCCCATGTGCCCGCGCCTCCTAGGGCCGGGAGGAGAGGACCGAGGTCAATCAGACATGCATCTGCCGTGGAGGAAATCACAGCCAAGGTAGCAGGGCCACAGGTCAACTGCGAGAGGTCACGGCGGTGGCAGTGTTAGTCGCTCAGTCGTGTCCGACTCTGCAACTCCACAGACTGGAGGAGCCAGGCTTCTCTGTCCATGGGATTCTCCAGGCAAGAATACTGGAGTGGACTGCCATGCCCTTCTCCAGAAGATCTTCCTGACCCAGGGATTGGACCCGGGTCTTTGGCATTGCAGGCAAATTCATTACCGTCTGAGCGACAGGGAAGTTCTAAGTGAGGGGTCATGGGTAGGGACTATTTCCACGGCGGGCGGGGCGGAGGGGTTGGTCAGGGGTGTCTGCTGGGCACCCTCTTGGGCTCTGGCAGCAAACACATCACTCTGAGACCGTCCACTGTGTGTCCAAGAGCTCCAGGTTCCTAGACGGTGGACACTGTCCTCCTGGGGCTGAGTGCAGGGGCAGCGTTTAGGCCATGTGGTGACGGGGGAGGCCAGGAGGGTGTGGCCAGCTCCTGCCTGCCCAGCGCGGCCCTCAGCTCTCACCTGAATATGGCCCGGTGGTCTGCTCCTGCTCTTCCCCGTTGATGACGCAGGAAAAGAGCCCGAAGGACTCCGCACCTGTAAGCGACGGGGACAAGCTGGGAGAGGATGGTCCCAGCCCCCGGCTCAGCCCTGATGCCATGACCAGGTGGACCTGGGGCTGCCGCTGGGGACACCTCCCCCAGGTCCCCCCGCCCCAGCTCCCTGCTGCCCACTCACTGGAGGAGCGGGAGCGGCCGCTCATAAAGACGTTCAGGAACTTCTTGGAGAAGTGGACGTCGGGTTCGTCGGGCGTGGAGTCCTCAGAGAGGCAGGCGGGGGGCCGCGCCCGGGGGGCCTCCTCATACTCCTCCCCGATGGCCGACTCATAGGGGGAGGAGGCAGAGGCGCAGTTGTCATAGACGGTGGCCGAGTCGCTCTCGTCGCTGTAGTCGCCGAAGCACGGCCGCAGGCTCACCAGCTCCAGCTGTGCGTGCTCGTCCACCACCAGCGTGTACTTGACCGAGTCGTAGGAAAGGGCGCTGGTGTCCGAGCTCAGCGAGGCCCGGGGAGGAGGCGGCGGCTCACCCAGGCTCCCGCGCCATCCTCCCACTGGCGGCTCAGCCCGCTCCGGGGACGACAAGCAGTCGAAGCCTTCGTCCTCCTCGCTGATAGAGGGGTGTGGCCGCCCGGCACTGGCGGGGTAGGCAGCGGGGTCGGGGTCGGAGCTGACCGACATCCGGCTCTCGGCGGGCGGCAGGAACGCCGAGGTGGGCTCCGCAGGGTCCGGGGGCCTCTGCACGGGCGTCAGGTAGATCTCCTCGGTGGCCTCCAGCCGCACGTCCGCCTGGTAGTGGATGCGGTCTCGGTGCGAGTGGCTCCGGCCACCCGCGGGGGCGGCAGGGGGCCCACCGGGAGGCGCCATCTGGGTGGCGGCGCTTCGGCGGCAGGGGCTGTCCGTGGAGGTGCCTCGATCCTTGGTGGGCGCGGGGCTGCTGGGGGGCTGCAGCTCATCGCTCAAGCAGATGTGCTCATGCGGAGGCGTCTGCTCCCCTGGAGAGCAGGCAGGGCGGGGCTAAAGGCAGCGCCCTCGGGCAGCCAGCCACAGACACCAAGACACGGTGGGGCCTCCCCACGGGGCGTGCGGCAGGCTCCAGGGCCACCGCTGACCACGGCTGGGGTTCAGGCAAGGGAAAGGGTCCCCACTTACCTGTCTTCAGTGGTGAGGATGATCTCGACACCCGATCCTGCCAACTGTGCTTCTTGCCCAGAGAGTTATTATTCAGTGTGTCCTGTGCAGGGAACAAAAGGGCCCTGTGACACAGGCGCTCAGCAGTGCCCGGCACAGGGAGGCCCGGCCCCGCCCCCCAGGCCAGCCCTAGACCACTTGCTGCTGCCCCTGCCCCCTCCCACTTGGCCAAGAGCCTCAGCCCTCTGGCCAGGCAGGAGGGGCAGCAAGTCACAATCCTCCTAGGCCTGCTGACGTGGGACAGCCCACCCCCTGGGCCTGGGGAAGCTGGCTGGGCCTCAGGGAGACGTTCTCATTGGCCTCAAAGAAAGTGGAGACACCAGCATTGGTGGTGAGTGGGGAGGGGAGCCAGAGCCATCCAGGGACAGAGCCTGCCCCCGGGGTCTCAGACGCAGAGGGTTTACAGGCAAGATGCTTACTCCTGGCCCTACTCCCCTGGAGCCCGGGAGGCCATGGCCTAGGGAAGAGGCAGGGACGTGCTCGCAGAGCCTGAAAGAGGCGGGAAGAAGGGTCTCCGCAGCAGCTGGCCTGGGGGACTGGGGTGAATCATACAAACGATGGCTCCAGAATGAGGTTCCCCCACCCCTCCCCGCCAGGAGCGCATGAGGTAGGAATGACAGGTGTAATTGTCAGAGGCCCTCCTCCCTGGGTCTCCAAGCCACACACCCCTCATTCTCCGGCCCCTGGGACTCCTCTCCACAATGCCTATATACAAGGCTCCCTACAGACACCTTAAGCCCCCTCCCCTGAGAACACTCTCGCAGGCTCCCACATTCATGAGTCTGGCTGCCAAAACCCACCAGAGAGGATCCTGGGAAAGGGACCGGTCCTCTCTCCGCAGTGCCTGCACCCTTCACCCACAGCCCCAGCTCCCAGAGCTGCTCCTCCGAACCTCCCCAGACTGGGCCTGGGAGACAATGGCTCTCAGCCGGCTCTCCCCAGACCTCATTCAACCCTTCTTGGCATCCAGCCACCCAGCCCAGGGGCCCTAGGCCCCTAACTCAGCCCAGCAGCTCCGCCTCCCATTTCTCTTCTCTGACTCCTGGGAATTCCCAGCTGCCCGAATTTCAAAGCGGCAACCTCCACAACTCCTCACAACTTCCCCTGACTTGTCCCACGAGGCCACCTCACGTGCCCTTTTCTCCAGGCCCTGCTTCTGCCCCACGTTCACCAGGAACCCTGACACCCTGGCAGCCCCAGTTCTCTTAACGCCCTACTTCCCTCTCCAGGAGCATCTTCCCTGCCCCTCTCAGTCCCTACATTCCTTCCGCGTCTCATCTCGAGGCTCAGAACCCAGCCAGAGCTACTCGGCCCCTCACTTAGGGCGGATTCTGCTTGCTTCAGCGATCGCCTCTCCAGGGACCTCCCCCTGGGAAAGCTAGGCCAAGCATCACCAGGCTGGAGACTCCTCTGACTCGCGCAGCCCCGCCGGCTCCGAGGCCCTTGCCGGGACCCTGAGGACACCTGCCGGAGCCCGCCCCGAGGCGCCGCCCCCTGAGCCCCGGCCCCGCCTCACCTGAGACCGCGGCACCTGCGGGAAGAGGTTCAGCGTGGTGGGTCGCTTGGGCCGGTACGTGTCTCCGCCGCCCGGGCCCGGGCCCTGGCCCTGGCCCTGGCTCTGGCCGCGGGGCACCGTCTCCTGGAGGGGCTCGGCCTCGGGTGGCCCTGCTCCTGGCCGCCGCGCGGCGCGCTCCTCCTCGTCGTCGTCGTCCTCGGCGCCGGGAGTGTCCCCCGCCGCATCGATCAGGTCCATCTGCAGCATCTCGGCCTGCAGCCTGCTCCCCCCGCCGCCGCCGCCGCCGCCCGCGGAGAGCAGCCCGGCGCGCGGGGGCTGCGCGGCGAGGGCGGAGGGGCGTCAGGGGGCCGGGCGGGGGCGGAGCCCAGGCGGCCGAGCCGCGCCCCCACCTCCCCCGCCCAACACCCGGCGCGGGTAGGCCCTCCTCCCTGGGTCTCCAAGCCACACACCCCTCATTCTCCGGCCCCTGGGACTCCTCTCCACAATGCCTATATACAAGGCTCCCTACAGACACCTTAAGCCCCCTCCCCTGAGAACACTCTCGCAGGCTCCCACATTCATGAGTCTGGCTGCCAAAACCCACCAGAGAGGATCCTGGGAAAGGGACCGGTCCTCTCTCCGCAGTGCCTGCACCCTTCACCCACAGCCCCAGCTCCCAGAGCTGCTCCTCCGAACCTCCCCAGACTGGGCCTGGGAGACAATGGCTCTCAGCCGGCTCTCCCCAGACCTCATTCAACCCTTCTTGGCATCCAGCCACCCAGCCCAGGGGCCCTAGGCCCCTAACTCAGCCCAGCAGCTCCGCCTCCCATTTCTCTTCTCTGACTCCTGGGAATTCCCAGCTGCCCGAATTTCAAAGCGGCAACCTCCACAACTCCTCACAACTTCCCCTGACTTGTCCCACGAGGCCACCTCACGTGCCCTTTTCTCCAGGCCCTGCTTCTGCCCCACGTTCACCAGGAACCCTGACACCCTGGCAGCCCCAGTTCTCTTAACGCCCTACTTCCCTCTCCAGGAGCATCTTCCCTGCCCCTCTCAGTCCCTACATTCCTTCCGCGTCTCATCTCGAGGCTCAGAACCCAGCCAGAGCTACTCGGCCCCTCACTTAGGGCGGATTCTGCTTGCTTCAGCGATCGCCTCTCCAGGGACCTCCCCCTGGGAAAGCTAGGCCAAGCATCACCAGGCTGGAGACTCCTCTGACTCGCGCAGCCCCGCCGGCTCCGAGGCCCTTGCCGGGACCCTGAGGACACCTGCCGGAGCCCGCCCCGAGGCGCCGCCCCCTGAGCCCCGGCCCCGCCTCACCTGAGACCGCGGCACCTGCGGGAAGAGGTTCAGCGTGGTGGGTCGCTTGGGCCGGTACGTGTCTCCGCCGCCCGGGCCCGGGCCCTGGCCCTGGCCCTGGCTCTGGCCGCGGGGCACCGTCTCCTGGAGGGGCTCGGCCTCGGGTGGCCCTGCTCCTGGCCGCCGCGCGGCGCGCTCCTCCTCGTCGTCGTCGTCCTCGGCGCCGGGAGTGTCCCCCGCCGCATCGATCAGGTCCATCTGCAGCATCTCGGCCTGCAGCCTGCTCCCCCCGCCGCCGCCGCCGCCGCCCGCGGAGAGCAGCCCGGGCGCGGGGGCTGCGCGGCGAGGGCGGAGGGGCGTCAGGGGGCCGGGCGGGGGCGGAGCCCAGGCGGCCGAGCCGCGCCCCCACCTCCCCCGCCCAACACCCGGCGCGGGCGAGCCCATTCCGCGGCCGCAAAGAGGGGGAGACAGGGAGAGTGGCAAGGAGCCCCGCGAGAGGGGGCCGTGCCCTCCTGCCCCCTCGAGGACGCGCGAGGCCGCCGCCTCCTCCGCATGTCAGCCCGCACCTTTGGCAGTCCACACTGATCCCCGCCCCCACGGTCCCCCGCTTTCCGACTCTGCAACCCCCCTCGTTCCCTTGGCAACGATCGGTGACCTCACCCGAGTAGTAAACCGAGCCCAGAGTGAGGTCACCGCTGTTGCCATGGGGACTAGGGACGGAGGGGTCGCCGAGGAGTTCAGGGCCCCACAAGGGATGGAGACCGGGGTTAGTTTTTGAGGTGAGCAGTAAGAGAAACCCAAGAAATAGTCTCAGCCCGGAGGGCCGCAGTGCGGACAGGAGGACCCGAGGGCGGCCAGAAAAGGGACGCCAGGACAGGAGGAGCAGGTGGCGAGCACCCGCATGAGGCAGTGGCATCCACACCCTCCTCCGTCCTCAGGCTAAGGACCCGCCAACCTGAGGTCTTCTCTCGGCCTAACTTTGACAGTCCAGAGCTCCGTTCTAGTTCCAGGCTGCCATTAATTCCCTGGCACCTTGGACAGATCCCCTGACCCTCCCAATCCCCTCACCAGTTAACTGCCTTCCAGAGTCCCAGAGAGGCCAGGACTTACTGGCAAGAAAACATAGTACCCCACACCCCCACCCCGCTGGAGACTGCCTAAGGCCCCACAGGGTACACCCCGAGCTAGTACTGTCTCAGGGTCTGCTGGCTGCAAAGACCACCCTCTCCAAGGCTCTGCTTATACAAGTCAGCCAAGAGGATGGTTCTGTATTCGTCCAGAATCAGTGGCCTCTGCCTCCATCCCCTCTGGCCTGGCCAGGGGATTGGGGGTACAACGTAGGTAGGGTTGCCCCACCCCTTGGTTTCCTCTTGCCTAGAAGGACTTACAGAATCTCTGGGGGCGAAAGGAGGTCGACACAGAGGCACCCGACCCCAGCTCATGCTGCGGCTCTCCTTTGCTAACATTCTCCCAACTGCGTGTCTACTCCGGCGACCCACCCTCCTGGGGGCTGAGAGACACTCTGGGCTCTGCAACCTAGCTGCACGCTTGCTTTCCATCTCTTGGCCTGTGGCCCCTTTTTCCTGTTCTGAAAAGACATGAGGGATCTCTGTCTGACTGGGTTTCCCCAGACACTGGGGACCTCCCTCCAGGCAGGATTCAGACCTCTGGCAGCTGAGAGAGCCATCTGTCCTATGGCAAAGCCATGGGGACCCAGAGCAGCAATGCTGGATTAACCTTCCAGAGAGATCCTTAGGACAGGGGCCAGAGGGGGGTCCACCAGGCTGTGTGGTGTGTTCGGTGCCCTGGTAGCCAAGGGAGTGCCTGGCTCTCTCCTCCTGCCCCAAAGCACTGCAGATTCCACTGGACTCCACCCTACACTGCCTCAGGCCCTCTGCCAAAGAAGCTTTGGAAAGGATTTAGGGAGGTCCTGAGTCTTCCCTTAATTATGGTCCTAACTGATACTGTCCTAGGCCTCAAGACTTCCTGCTCTCTCCCTTTTTGTGGGCAACTGAAGGATCTGTCTCCTGCCTTTGCCTCTGGCAAAATAAATAAATACATAATAAATAAAAAATCTGAGCACTCAAGATGTACCAAGCATGGTCCTGGATGTTTCCTGCATGTTATTTCCTTAGATGGGAGTGCCAAGAAGACCCCGAGAGCCCCTCTAGATACGGGGATACCCTCCCTCCTGTCCCTACCCATCCCATCCACCCAACCCTTACCCGTAAGGACAAGGTGTCTTTGCACTGCAGGCTGATGCCACACTCATCGGTGATCTCGGAGAGGTCTTCATCCTCAAACTCCTCCAGGCTGATGTCATGGGTGAGCCTGGTGGGGACAAAAAGCCAAAGTTACCACTCAGGGGACTGCTGGCGGCAGGCCACGGACCCTGATGCCTCCCTTGTACCTCTTCCGAGGGGTAGCTCCTTGACATATCACAGCCCCTGGAGGATGGGGCCTGAGGTCTGCCTGCATCAGTGCAAGGGGTACTGAACAGGCAGGGCAAGCTTGGGCTCAGATCAAAAGGCAGGTCTCCTGGCGAGGACTGGAAGGGAGGGCTCCGGGTCACCGTAGATCTACCCGGCTGGGAGTTTCCACCCTGCTGTCAACCAGGAGGCTGTGCCTAGAAGGCCCAGCTGGTCAGAGCCTCGGCTCTGCCAAAGAAATGGCTTCCAGAGTCACGGCATCGACTTGACTCCAGTTCACCCATGGAGGAGGCAGAGCGTTGAGAAGAGACTCCAAGGGAGGCCAGGAGTGGGGCCTCCCTGTGCACCTCGGGGACAGAACCCAGGGTGCTGGCAGAGGCCCCGCCCCAGCTCAGAGGGGTGCTCCATGTCCCTGCCCAGGAGGTCCCCCCTCGGAAGCCCTGGGAGCAGATGAAGGGGAACCTGGTGTCAATCTAGTTTCATCCAGTTCTAGGAAAGACAGTGCCCCTATTCTGTGCTCTTGGTCTCATCAATTCCAATGCAAAATACTGCCTGGCATGTGGGCCGCAAACGGGAGGTCGCCCATGGCGGGGCTGGGATAAGCTGGAGGTGTCCTGGACTCAGGAGACCCCACTCAAAGCATGGGGACTCTAACTGGCTGTACTAGGATCCTGTCCCCGCAAGGCCGGCCTGCACCCCAGAGTGGCAGGCTGTGCCAGCTCTTACTCAGCCCCAGCCCTGGGTATCTACCCGGTTTGGTGTGGGTGGGACACTGGGAGAACTCTGCTAAGGAAGTTGGGGAGAATTCTGAGTCTTTTCTTCAAGAAGACCAGGACACTGAGGGCTAGAGAATGTAGACCCACTAGTCCAAGGTCACCCAGGAGAGGTGGTAGGCTCAGCCCCAGGGGGTCCTAGAAGGTCACACCCCCTGCCTCTGGCCTCCCCTCAAACCAAACAGAGACCTGAAGGCCAGTGGAGCCGCCCAGAGCTTCCCCCTCCCCAACGCCGGGCCCCAAACCCCTACCAGTGCTCCCACTGGTCCTCCAACCAGCTGTCATTGTCTGGGCTCGAATCCATCTTCAGCACCAGCTGCATGGAGAGCCCTGCCCGGCCGGGGGGCTGCGGGGCCCCAGGGCCACCCTCTCATGCCCAGAAGGGTGGGGGTGGGGGCCAGGGCTCGGGGCAGGGCTGGGGCCTCCGGGCTCCACCGCCTGGGCCTGCCTTTCTGCGTCCAGCCCGCTGCAGAAGCCTGGGGAGCTCATTAAAAATAGATGGGCTGGGAGAGGAGGCAGCGGCTGGCTGCCGACCCCAGCTCTGCCCCGCCAGCCCTCAGCTGCAGGCAGCTTCCTCCCCGGCCCTTCGCAGCCGCTGCTGTCGCGGCCGCCTCCCCCGCGGGATCAGGTTACTGCAATCAATGCCGGGCTCCTCCTGCCCTTCCAATGCCCCGTCCTGTCGGGGGCTGGGGTGGCCCCCCCCTCCATGGCCCAGGCTTGGACGCAGATGGCAGAAATCTGGGCAGTTTCCCCCCAAAAGCCAGCCCCGGATCTGCTTTTAAAGGGCCAGCAGCACAATTAGGGCTCCTGGTGGTGAGATGGGGGTGGGGGTGGGGGCTGTGCTTCCAAAATTCTCCACAAAGGGATGCCCAGCCCCTGCAGCTCATCAGGCAGGTTCCTGTGGGCTCACAGACAGCACGGCCTGGGGTGGGTCTGGGCTGCTTCTGTTGCCCACCTGGGTCAGACAGAACCTGGCCCCCTTCCTCAGGGCTCTGTCCTTCCATCCAGGAAGTGCCTGGAGGCAAAGGAGGCTCCAAGGGCAGGGCTAAGGGCAGGTCATGTGTGGATCTCCCTGGGCAGGGTGGAAGGGCAGCCTGGGGGCCCAAGAGAGGCCTGGCACCGCAGGGTGGCAGCCGTAGAAGCTGGAAGGCCCCTGGAGGAGCGGCACAGAGGCATCTGGCGGCCGAGGTAGCAGGTGACAAGGTGCTCTCAGAGGCTTCTTCTGACCTGGAGCCCAAGGGTGGTGGGTCCCCTGGGCTGGGGCGGGGCGTGGAGGTAGGGGCAGGCTGGGGAGGAAGTCAGAGCAGCCCTGCCCAGTCTGGCGCAGGGTGGCATCTCTGATCCTGGGCTGAGAACACATCTGCAGTGGGGAACACACCCTGGCGGGCTGGCCCATCACAGAAAAAGCACCCCTGGGACTCAGCTGGCACCAGGCAGCGGCAGGACCGTTGTTGGGTGACTAACCCCGACGTGCCTGCAGATGACCCTTGGGGGCCTGGAACCCCCGCACATGTCTGCATGTTCTTGTCCTCACTGCCCAGCCTGGCCTCGCTGCTGCCTCTGCAGCCCCAGGCCTCCGCCCTGGGCTGTCTGCCTCAGTTTCCCCATGCACATCACTCCCCCCCCCCCTCCGCCTCCACCCACCACGAGGAGGCAGGTGAAGCACCGCCCTTTGCACGCAACTCCTCTTGACGACTCTGTGTGTGAAGGTCTATCTCTTGTATCTGCCTTCCAAGCGTCTAACCCAGCGCTTGGATGAAGCACGTGGCAGGCTTTCACCTGTGCCTGCTGAGAGAAGGCTCGGTTAAGCCCCCTCCTCCAGGAAGCCCTCCTGGTCCCCGGTGTCAGCGCCTCCCAGCCCTCCAGGCAGCGCTCGCTGGTCCCTGTCATTCCCCCTGTTTGTGGTTGGTGTCACCCTGTGCGTGGAGGGAAGGGTGTATGAAGGAGCAGAGGGAAAGAGGCCTGCAGCAAGCATCCTTCCCGTGCTCTCAGGGGGCTCCAAAGTAGATGGCGCTCACACCCCACCTCCACCCTGCACCCAGCAGGTGAAGAATAAAGGTCCCCTCGTCCCCAGCAAAGTCTGGAGGGCAGAGCTGGCGAGGTCACCTCACACACACTAGGCGCTCAGTATGTGTCTGCTGGTGGCTGTCCAGGACAGCCTCAGCCTCCACGGCTCCTTTCAGGCCAGAGTGTTCGCAGCAGACCTGCAGGGTCTGGCTTGGACCTGGGCCGGGGCTTCTCAGCTCATTTCTACACACACAATCTCAGCATCACCCGATATTCTTGCTTCCTGGGAGGCAGGCCTGGGGGCGGGCAGGGACAGCTGTCTCAGCCTCTACACATGAGCAGTGAGGGTCACAGAGGGCAGTGGTGGACGGAGCCCTGGGCTGGGGCTCAGCAGCTTGCACTTGACCCCTGGCTCCGGCGGGGCAGCTTCACAGAGCTCCTCAATCTTACTTTTCACTCCTAAGCCAGGCAAGATGGTGGAATGGCCGCCATACCAGGCTCAGAAGCAGGAGGCCTGACTGAGATCAAACCCTGACTCCTTCCCTTACGAGGATCAGCCGCCCTGTCGCCTGAGTGGCTGCCGTGCCCTGGCCACCAACCTTCTTTATGCTCTGCGTCTCCCTTCATCCTCACTCCAGCCTTGGAAGATGGTTTTATTCTGCCCATCTTACAGATGAGGAACACTAAGGCTCAGACAGAAGATGCCACAGGTCTGCAGCTTCCCCATATGTAAGATGAGGCCCCCCTATCTGGGTGCTGGTAAACTTAACTGAGTGGAGTGTGTGTAAATTACAGGGTGCTGTGAGGAGGTCCCGACCAAGGATCGGGGGCTGGACTAATCCTGGAGTCATCTTTGCAAATCACACCAACCTCCTGCAACGCCCACCTCTGCCCACCCCTCTGCCGCCCTATTCCCTGCCCTTCCCTCCTGCTTCTCCAGGCACCAGGAGTTCTGGGTCTCTCACCTGAAGCCCCAGGAGGCCCTTTGTGGAGGGAAAGCCATACAGACCTTTAGTCCCTCCAAGTTCAGGGAGAGCAGCTCCTCGAGGAGGAAGGAGAAGATGGAGGGGAGGGGGGCAGTGGGAGCAGGAAGGAAGGAGGAAGGTCCCCTCCTGAACCCGCTGATCCACCTTCCCCATGGAAGCCAGCCCCCGGAGCGCCAGAAAACAGCTCAGGCCGATCCACATGACCTGCCGCAGGTCAGGTCCTCAGCTTTGCCTCTAGATCTGGGAACCCCAGGCCTTCAGAGGCAGCTGCCCTCATCACCCAGACTTGCTTGCCCGTTCGGGTGAGACAGGTCACAAGGTCTCACCCACACTAACATCTGGTGACTCTACAGCAAGGGTTTGGTTTCTCGAGACTCCCCCCGCCCCCGACCTCTGGCATCAGTCTTTATCACCCAGGGCCCCTCTTCCGAGTTGACATCATCGCCTCCCACCCTGGCGCCCCAGTCCTCCCCTCTGGCTCCTCACTGTCCTCTGAACGTGCCACCCTCAGGCTCCCGCTGCCTGAGCCGAGCTCCCCTAAACGGACAGACGAGCCTCTTGTGTTTCGATGTTTACGTCATGTGTGCCGTCAGTCACATCTGCGTTCCACCTACGCAGCTCTTTCTAAGCTGCTGTTTCCACCCAGGAGGAGGTGGAGTTAGCAGTGCCTGCCGAGCAAGGGTTAAATGGTAAAGTGCTGAGGCTTCAAGCTGAGCAATGCCAAACCCAGCCAGGCATCTGGCTGCCCAGAGGCTCTTCCTGTCTTCCTGTTCCTGGCTCCTGGGGAGGGAGGTCAGGGTGCCAGCTGACTGACCGTGGGCCGCACAATGTCTCACGAGGCCCCGCTGTGATGGGGTCAGCTGCAGTCCAAGGGTCCTGCCTGTCTCTCTGCCGCCCTCTGAGTGCTGAGCACGGCTGCCCAGGGGGTTCTCGAACCCGAGCCTGGGCTGCCCTACTCCGAGCAGCTTCCCCACCTCCCTTAGGCTCCCCTACAGGCCATTCTCCGAGGGGCCACCAAAACCAACACGTGAAATCCAAGTCTGGTCCTATCACCCGTTCCCAGCTCAGAACCGTAACAGCTTCCCCCATCCTTAGGGGAAGGGGCCCAAATTCTCACCTGTGGATCCTGCCCCCACCTCCCACCCTCCCAAATCTTAGGCTCCTGCCCCACTGGCTCCCTGATCAGGCTGAAGAGCCCCACTGTGGCCTAGGTCCCCCTTGCAGGCGTCCTGGGGCGGGGAGTCACTGGAATTTTCCCTGTGGGCACTGTGACCAGAGGCGGGCTCCCCTGAGAGGCAATTGGCCCTTGAGGGCGGCATCACGAGGGGGCCTGACATGACAAGTATTTAGCGACTGCTGCTGAATGAATGAAACGCTGATGTCCCCAGGTCTTTCTAGACTTCCCCTTCGGAAATCTTCACACCAGCTCCCTCTTCAGCCTGACTTCCTGTGTGCCCAGAACCCTGCCTGGGCGTCTGGGGTAGGAGTGGGGGCCTCTGGGAAGATGGTGCTGGCTGAGACGGCACAGTGGGGGCACCAGGCCCAGCCTCACCCTCAGAGTCCCCTCTCTGTCCCATCCCCAGCTCTGGGGGACCCTGGAGTCAGGCTGGGTTTTCTCCTCTGGTCTGGAAATCCTTTCTCAACCGTGTCCACATTGGGGTCATCTTCACTGAAAACTGAATCCAACCCAAGAAACCAGTCCCACAAGAACACCCCTACTTGGGGTTTGCTCAGCCCAACTCTTCTGCAGCCCCGTGGGCTGCAGCTCACCAGGCGCCTCTGTCCATGAGATTCTCCAGGCCAGAATACTGGAGTGGGTAGCCATTTCCTCCTCCAGGGGCCCTTCCCAACCCAGGGACGGAACCCAGGTCTCCTGCACTGCGGGCGGATTCTTTACCAGCTGAGCCACCAGGAAGCCCAGTTGCGCTGGCAGGCAGGCTCTCACCACTAGGGCCACCCGGGAGGCCCCTGCGTGGGGTTAGCAAGCATCTAATCTGCTTAAATGCTTTGGTGCTCATATGGAGCAAGAACTCTGGGATCTGGTGACTCGACTTTCAGGAAACTATCCTATGGAACCATCCCAACCTTGGCAAAACCTTTCTGCACAAGGGTGTGTATCCTCAAGATGGAGACCACTGCGGAGTCTGGAACGCGGGGTCTTCAGTGGACGGAGCATTGCTCACTCTTCGGGATGAACGTTATAAAGTCTGTGCGTTAATGTTGAATATGGGAACTAACAGAATAAGAAGACAGAGTGTGTCGCCTTATGGCTCCACGTGACGACTCGCACACAGGAAGAGACCCTGACACAAACACAGCCGTGGGATGCGGTGGGATCTGGGGGCGTCTTCTCCGCAGGTCCACTCTGGGTCACACCCCGGGGCCCCCGCCCCTCGCAGAGCAGGGTTTCCTGGAGTTCGCACACAGGAAGAGACCCTGACACAAACACAGCCGTGGGATGCGGTGGGATCTGGGGGCGTCTTCTCCGCAGGTCCGCTCTGGGTCACACCCCGGGGCCCCCGCCCCTCGCAGAGCAGGGTTTCCTGGAGTCACTCTGACTCTCGCCCCGGCTCTGCTCTGCACGTGAAGCCTGGGACCCGTATACTGCAGGCACTAAATAAATGCTTGTTAAGAGCAGTGCTGGTAGACCCAGGCCCTGGGCCCTGCCTGTGTCTCTGCTGCCGGGTAAGGCCTGGCCCACGGTGGACATGCCTAGAGATTTCTTGAATGAATCCAAGAGCACAGCCAGCTGCAGAGACGGTGCCCTGGACGCGCAAGAGCCCCTGGAGGGGGAACGGGACCTGGGGCCCAACCTGTGGGTCCTCAGGAATCCACAGGCCAACTTCCGGTTCTAACACCCAATCACTGGGTTGAAACGCTGCCTTGGCCACAGCACAGACGGCTGTGTGACAGAGTCTGCGTACTGCCTCGTCGCAGCCATCTGGGGGCGCTGCCCAGGGCGGGTTGGGGTGGCCCCAACAGCAGCAGCTTTTTACTGCCCCCCAGATGTGGCAGGTCCCCAGCCTCTCCCTTCGCTCTGTCCCCCCAGTTATGACGTTCCTCCTGAGGCTTCAGGCCATCACTCGCTCTCTGAGCAGAATCCCAGGGTCTGTGGCCCCAGCCCCATCCTCCCCTTTGAGCTCCAGACCCCACACTAACTGCCTGCTTGAACCCTGTAACTGGGTCCCCCCTTGATCAGCAACCTCAGGGTCAGCTTCAAGTGATGTCATCACCTTGCCCGCCAAGCCTCTCTTCTCCCACAGGGCACCCCCTTCCTCGGACTGGCCTCATCCCAGGCGCCCCTCTCCCCTCCCCCGGCTCCCTCCCAGGTAGGCTAATCTACCCTCCAAATGTCCCTCCCCTGAGCCCCGTCCACACCCGCACAACGGCCAGTCTCCCAGCGGCCTCCCTGCCTCCCCATCCACCCCTGATCAGAAGCCCGAGGCACCATCTGATGCTGTCCTTCCTGAGACCCCTGTGGGCTCCCCTGCTTGTGGGAGGACAGGCCAGGGTCCCCACAGGGCCTTTGCGTCCCTGCATGCCCCCCAGCCTGGGTGTCACATGCCCCTTCCCTCTTCACCCCTCCTCTTGGGTGACCCTCACTCGCCCCCCAGGCCTGCACTGAGCTGACCCTGCCCTGACCCAGGGCCCCTCCAGGCCCCTGACTCGAGTCACCAGCTCACCTACAACCTTTCTGGTAAGGCCTTGTCTGTCTGTCTGTCCGATCACATAGACCATGTCGCCTCCCACACGACAGGCCAGGCCAGGCCCTCGTCTGTGCCTCTGGAGTGTCTCAGTGAGCCCAGCAAAGTGCAAGTCCTTGGGGTTTTTTTGGGGTGAGGTGGAGAGCCGGGTGGCACAGCTTACGGGATTTTAGTTCCCCGACCAGGGATCGAACCCAGGCCCTTAGCAGTGCCAGGGTGGAATCCTAACCACTGGGAATTCCCGCAAGTTCTTGCTGAGTGAACGAAAAACAGCTGAGTGCACAGAACCTTGTGAAGAGATGGGTAGGGGGCCCTTGGCTCCTGCGCCCCCCAGGCAGCGTGGGGGCCAGAACATGACCATCGTGTCCAAGGAGTCCTGAGACCCAGTGCCGCCCCAGCTCCGCTGCAGCTTGCTGTGTGTGCTCCAGAACCCCCTCAGCCTCTCGTCCCCCCCTAAGGAAGGGGGTGGGCTGGTCTCTAAGGTCCTCTCATCCACGCCACCTTCGGTACACCCCGGGAAAGCCGCTCACTTAACCCCCCACCAGCCTCTCATGCGGATTGTCCCTCTCTTCCTCCTGCCATGTAGCTCAAGGAATCCGCTGCTAAGTCTTTAAATTCTCTCACAGAATTTCCTTAAAATGAACATGTATCACTTTACCCTCCAACTTTCTTTTATTCTTTTGTAGGTGACAGAAGTAATTTATGCTTATGGTAAAAATAAGAACTCAAAGAATACAGAAGTTTGTGAAATAAGTGAAAATCCCTCTCCCACACCGGGGTCAAAGGTAATTACTAGTAACTGGTTGGAGCATTTCTAGAATCAGAAAAAAAAAAGTTTATTTACACCAACTCTCAGCAAATAAATGCTCATCCCCCTCCCCAAACTCTCCTCCATCGTTACCCCTCTGGGCCCTCTCTCTCCAGGGTGGCTCTGAACTCGACCTCTGCCACTTATCTAACCTCTTCCTGTCTCAGTTTCTTCATCTGCAAAGTGGGGATAATGACAAGATTCTGTCTATGTGGTTCTGGGCAGGACTAGGCGCTCTTGCACAAAAAGTGCTTAGAACAGCAGCTGGGCAGAGCCAAGGCCTCCCAAGTGGCGGGGTTTCGGCGCTCTTCTCTGAATCTCCAGCTGCATCCCCAGTTAAATAATAACGCACCGCACACCTACTCTGCGCCGGGCTTCAGGCAAACCGAAGTTTAGGTATTGACATCTTGTGCCTTCTGAAAGTGGACAGTGGTGCTGGGTCACACGCACACATGCACACGTGCACACACACACACAATAATACCCACAAGAACAGCCAGATGTGAATACAGCTCTTCACAACCCTTGAAACACTCAACATGTGTTGTTTCATCCAAGTCTTAGGGCTGCCGTGAGCAGGGGCCAAAGTAGGCATCAGGAGAAAAAACCAGCCCAGCGCTTGTGGCTAAGGGGACGGAGCCAGGATTCAAAGCCAGGCCAGAGCCACAGGGGCGCAGTCCCACCCGGCTCCATCAGCCGAGCTCAGAACTGTGAGAGGCGGCCGGGGAAAGGGCAGCGGGGGCTGCTGGAGCCGCTGGGGCAGGCCTCGGGGCCAGAGACACTGGACTTACTGTTCACATCCCCCCAGCCAGGCCCTGGTGTCCCGGAGGGCCAACCCACACTCAGCCTTGCCACAGTGCCACCCTCGCCCACCGAGCCCAGGGCTGGGCACACTCACTGGCGGGCCCTCCTTATCAGTCACTGTCCCTCAGGCGTCCAGGATAACCTGCCCGCAGGGGGCAGCAGGGATGGAAAGCGCTCTCACCTGCGGAGGGGGAAGCAGGCGGGGGAGGCCAAGCTGTCCTCCGGGCCAGAGGCAGGGCCTGAAGATAGAGTGGACTGAACACGCAGCCTCAGGCCCTGACTCCCCTCGGGGAAGCCACCCTCCTTCCTGAACCTCAATCTCCTCATCTACAAAATGGGCAGGCCCATCCTGACGCCCAGAGTGGTGGGGAGGGAGACCTCAGCCAGCCCCAGGAACAAGCCCCGAGCAGGAGTGAGCCACCCCAACGCCCGCCCGTGGTGTGGAGGGTGACGCTTGTTGAGTGCCAGCATGATGCACCTGAAGGAATCAATATGAATTAGTTCATCAACAGATGAGACTCAGGAAAGCCCAAAGAGCTGCCCAGGTCAGGCAGCTAGAAAGTTGGTGGAGCCAGGATTCGCATCCACGTCCGTCCCAGGCACCACAGAGGGGCCTCCTGGAAGGAGGGCAGCGCTGGTGGGAAGGCAGCGCAGTTCACGTCGGGTGGAGCAAGTCTCAGACCTCGGCCTCTTTACTCTGAGGCTAGAACCACAAAGCCCTCAGCCCTGGAGCCCAGCCTCCTCCATCTGGTCTTTGGCAGCTCAGCTCAGGGCCTTCTGGGAGATTTCTAGTCCTGATGATGATGCCATTAGCGATCCCTGGAGGTCCCTGCCCACCTGAGGGCCGGGGAGCCAGCAACCCTTGGTCAAGAAGAGGGGGCTGGCGCCAGAGCCCAGCTGGGGCCCGGTGGGGGTGGGGGCCCCAGGAGAGGGGCAAGCGCCAGCTCGTTACATGGAGGAACAATGGGGAATGGAGGCCTCTTTCTGGGGGCTCTGGAGCGGTAACCCCTCCTTTTCTTCCTTTCCGACCCGCCAGGATGAGGACGGAGGGACGTCCACCCCAACCCCCACAACACCCACTGCCACCTCTCTGAAATCCACCTCCCAGTTGCCTAAGGCCAGACTAGGGGCATGGAGAGAGCTGAAGGAGGAGCTCAGATCAGGGTCCAGGGGTACTCACCCCAGCAGGACCACCCCACCAATAACCCTGGCTACTCCTGCAGGCTCCAACCCAGACTCCCCCTCCCACAGCCGGGCCTTGATCTCGCGGGTTGAGGTTGAGCCTTCGTTCGGCACCTGCACGCACCTGATCAAGTCAGTGCTTGTCCCAGTGCACAGAAGGTCCTGGCCACGCCAGGCCTGGGAGTTGGACCCCTTTGGCCAAGCAGGGCTGGGGGAGGGACCTGCGACTCTCTCCAGTACCAAGGCTGTCGGTCGCCCCAAGAAACTGGGACCCGTGGGGCACCCCAACCTAGTGCCAACCTCTATTCAGGAGCCTTCCGACTGGGCGCAGGCAAAGCCCCAGGCTTCCTGCATCCTGTGGGACCTCAACGCGGACCCCAGACCGCGCCGCAGCTCCAAAGTCGGAGAGAAGGCGGCCTCCGCGCCCCCTCCTCCAGTCCCAGCTCAGGATCTCCTCGCCTTGGACACGGAATGGCGGAGAGAGCCGCACCGCGGATATGCATCGGCCATGAGTCTAGACTTGAGGCTGACGGGGATTCGGGAAGAGACCCCATCCCCACGCCGCCCTCTCGTCCTGCGGTTTCCCATGAGTGCGTGTTGCGGGGCGGGTGCGGGGTGGAGGGAGCCCGGGCAGACCGATTTAGGTTGAAGGGTGGGGCGCGGCGGCCGAAGAGCCTCACCTGAAATTGGGCGGCGACGCGATGTGCAGCCCCAGGAACGGGGAGGCGGCAGGCGGGGACGCGGCCCCCCCGCCCAGGCCGCCGCTCTCTCGCTCCGCCATTCTCCCGCACAGCCCTGGCCATCCGGGCGGAGCGCGGCGCGGAGGCGGCGGCGGCGGCAGGGAAGGAGGCGCGGGCGCGGCGAGAGGCCGCCGCCGCGGGGATCGGCTGGGGACTGCGCGGCGGGCGCACCTGCGCAGGGCAGGGCGCGGCTCCAGACCGCGCGCCGCTCTCGGGACTGGCGCGAGCGCCTCCGAGCGCGCTCCCGGGCCCTCGGCCTGGCTTGGGTATGCCCCGCCCCGCCCCGCCCCTTACCCGGGAGCCCCGCCCCCGCCGCGCTCTCCAAGGTGCTGAAGTCGCAGCCCCGCGGTCCCCGAGTTTGGCTCCGCCCCGCCCTCAACCCACGCAGTAATAACAGCTTTTTCCCTTCCGCAAAGCCCTCTGTGTCCCTGCGGGCTCTCTTCCTGGAGTGGACCTAGCGTCCGGGTATGCGGTAACTAATGGCGGGATCCTGGTCCCCGGGACCCGAATTGACCCCCTCACTGCAGACAAAGAAGGCAGTCAGGAAAGGATAGTCGTGGAGGAAGGCAGAGAGACACTAGTGAGTGTTGGGAGCTGGCTCCTAGGACCGACAGATTTTTGGAGTGAGGTGGTGTGAAGTCACAGCCCGGCTCTCCTAGTAGAATAGGCGGTGTGACTTTGCATTAGTTACAACAGTCCTAAGGTTTGATTTTTTTCTCACCTGTGAAATGGGGATGCTAATGGTCCATCTCATGGTCGTGAGGATGAAATGTAATACAAATGTTGGCACTGGAGGCTGGGAACACCCCACCTCCAGCTGGGAACCAGGGCTCACTCCTTGAGGGGACTCCCCCACCCCACTCCCCCCAAGGACTCTCCTAAGGGTCTCCTCTCTAAAGAGTGATTTAAGCCCCTTTCAGCCCCAAACACTTCTAATGGTGAATTGAGCTTCTCCTCCCTCATGTCAGGACTTTGACGTCACCCTCTCCTCACTTAGCACCTCAACTGTATTTCCTGCAGAGCACCCCCCCCCCCCCCCCCCCCCCCCCCCCCCCCCCCCCCCCCCCCCCCCCCCCCCCCCCCCCCCCCCCCCCCCTCCCGCTTCCCCTCCCCC
>SJYC01101924.1:0-19222 GCA_006408675.1 Madoqua kirkii
TAGCACCTCAACTGTATTTCCTGCAGAGCACCCCCCCCCCCCCCCGCCGCTTTTGCACTCAGACACCCCACAGCAGGCTTCTCACATTCTAAGACTTGGGGCCTTTCCTCCTGCCCCTACGGTTGACTTCTTGGGATTCTTTTGATGGTTTTTCGGCTCCCTCCAGTGCCTCTGCCCTGCACCTCTGGGTCATGGTTCCTCCTGGATTTCTCTCCCCTAAGAGAATTCAGCCTGTGCGTTCTCTCACAGCACATGGACTTCTGGGCACTCAGGCTGCTGGGCACAGTGAGGTCCCTAGCTCTGGTGGGTCATAGAGCCTCTGCCAAACCTCACTGGCTTTTATGGCTAGTTGAGAGAGCCACAGAGGTCCTGTCCTTCTGAAAAGGCCCTGTTTCACAGCTGTGGAAGCCTATGAGCAAATCTAGACTGCCCACTGGCTGCGCCTACAGCGTAGTGCCCAGAAAGGAGCAGTGGGCACCTGCCCTGCAGCAAACAAGCTCCAGTTCTGAGGTTATCTTAATATCTAGAGCTGAAGGCCTTTGCTACCTCTCTTCTCCATGTTCCTGGGCCCAGAGGGGACACATAATCTTTCCTGTCTTGGTTCAGGTTCCTTTCGCTAGGACCAAAGGTAACCACTTGCTATGGTGCTGCCTTTTTCCTCCCAGGAAAGCAGTTTTGCCACAGTGGCTAATAATTTTTCTTTAGTGTCTGTGCTTCTCTACTAGGGTGCACCCTTAGGTCAGGAATGTGTGTGCATGCAGGACAACTCCACCTTCCAGAATCTTCGGTTCAAGAACAAAGGTATATTAGCTCCCAAGGCCAAAGCAGAGCTGTATTAGAGAGAAGGCAGGAGAAGGCGGGAGAGGGAAGGCCAGGCCCAAGTCTCGGCCATCAGGAGCTTCAAAGCAGAGCTGAGAACCAGACAAGTCCCAGGGTCAGTTTCTTCCTTTTCCCCTTTCTCACTCTGTACAAGGCAGCTTGTGATATCATTGGCCTGGCCTGAACCCCTTCTCACAGGAACTTGGGATGTGGGTTAATAAAACTCTCTGTCCAGCAGTCCCAAACTGGAAACCCGCACACAGCAGAGAAAGGGCCACTCTGGCTAGATGGTACCAAAGTCAGCACCCAGACTCTGGGCTTGGCTCTCCTCTGCACCAAGCAGCTGCAGCTTACACGCCCCAGTTAAGAATGGATTGAGGGCCAGGAGATGGCCCTGCCATCAACTGATCCCCAGACTGGGGGTGTTAAAGTGGGCTGAGGGCTGGGCCACCGCAGGAACCTCCTCCCAGGCCTGCCATGCTCCACATCATTCTGGCTGACTGACCTCCAACTCTGACCAAGCTCTGGAGTTGAGACCACTAATTGCTCTAGCTGCTCAACTAGGAACCTCCCTGGTCCTCCATCTCCCACCCACTCTCTCCTGCCACCTCCAAGGTGGGTGAGAGGCTCCTGGTTCACTCAGATTAAGCCCTACTGCCACCCAGTACCCACAACTCCCACAAAATTGACACTACAACTTTGCTCAGATAGGATCAGACATTTATGAAACACATGGATATTCACAAACTGTGGGAGAAACACATGTTCCTAGCAATACAAAATCTCTGCATAAAGTGCATTTGGCCTGCGACCGTCCCCTCCCTACGCTGGCCCTTGGGTCAGGATTTGGAGTAGTGCTCTGCAGGAGCCCCCAGGGACACCTGGGCCAGGAGAGGGGAGACACAAAGCCATCACAGAACTCCAGGCCACTGGATAGCCCCTCTCCCCATTTCCAGTCCACTGGGAAAGGGCCAGCATGCCAGGGAGGGTAGGAAGTAGGGGGCGGTGGTCCTGCCAATGTGTACCTTAGGGAAGAGACCCATCATCAAAAAGGCAGGCAAAGGGAATCATCCTGCCATCTGAGGTGCTGTCAGACAGACACCACTTTGGCCCTAAGCCCTCTGGCCGTCCCAGTTTCTCCAGTCAGTCCTTCCAGGCTTGCTTTCCCCTCCTTCTGGCGGCCCCCGATGCTCTTTCTTCCTGGCTAGGGCTAAGACAGCAGTGAAGCTCCCAACCCAACACTGCAGAAAAGCTGTTTCCCCCATGCAATACGGGACATTTCTCATGAGTTGACACAGATAACAACGGTTGGACTCCAAAGGCAGCTCTCCGGCTGAGAAAGCCTGAGGACATGTCAGTGTGCTGGACAGATGCGGGAGACAGGCGCCTGACCCAGGGCTCGGGTCCTAGGACAGAGGAGAGTAGAGGGCAGGGCTGGGACAGGGTCACAGGGGAGGTAGAGAGGAGAAGGCCAGGGCCAGCTTAATGTGACACGTGAGGGCAAAAGTCCCATGAGGGGTTGGTCTCTCAGCCACACACACACACCTGCACACACTCCTGTGCGCACACACGCTGTGGCTCAAGTCTGGGCCATGGGTGGGAGGAAGATGTGCTCCAGCTGGCCACACAGTCCTCCTTTCCGTGGGGTCCTCCTCAGCAGACCTCCAGCAGTGGGAGGATTGAGGTGGGAGCACCGGCCACCCCTGGATTGCAAGCCCTTGGCTTCTCTGGGTCAAACGCCCCACCTGCTGCTTCCAGAAGGGCTGGTGCACCGGGCGGGACCTCAGCTGGGGCCCTTCCCAACTGTCCCTGGCCGTCCACCTGCCTGGGCCCTTGATGTCCAGCTACTGGGAGGGCTGATGTGGCAGCTCGGTGCTGACCAGCCCCGGGCAGATGACAACGGCTTCCCTGCTGCCATCGGCTGGCCTCGGGGGCAAGACTGAGGTGCCGTGGAACGTGGCCAGGGGGGCCAGCAGGCCTTCCACCACCAGGGACCTGGCCTCCTCCTGCTGGAGGCTCTGGGTCTCCAGTCTGCTCTGATGGTGAAGGAGTGGTGAGTTGCAAGGGTTAACTCCTGGCCTCAGGTTTTCAGCCTCTACTGTCAGACTGCACACCCAGCACCAGGTCGGGCCCCTGGTGCACTTCTGTATGAGGCAGAAAGGCTGCAGATCTGTCCACAGCTCAGCCCCAGCTCCCCCAGGAAGACTTCGGGGAGTCCACTGGCAGGGAATTTTAAAAGCAGCAGCCAGGCCAGGTGACTGTCTGGACAGCACCTGTCCCCTCCAGCCTGCCTGGCCCCCGGGGTCATAAAGCAGGAGCTCAGGAGAATCCCACACTTTGCACAGAGCCAGAAATGCTTCCCTCTGCTCCTCAGCCTGACGTGGAGGGAGGAGGGGGAAGGGAAGCAGGAGTCAGAATCCCACCTAAGGTCTGACCACCCTTCTAGGCATTTGCGGCAGCGGGCCCCCAGGGATAGGATGGGGTGACCGCCACCGCCGTGACCTCTAGTCCGGGGCCCGGAGGCTGAGGTGAGGCTGCTACCCGTCCTCCTCTGGCCCAGACAGCGTTCAGACACATGAGTGTACACAGACGCATGCACACGCAAACAGGCGGTCGCCTTCCTCCGCACGCGCACACACGCACACACGCTCGCTCCGTCTCTGCAGGTGATCAGCGGCTCTGCAGGTTGCACTTCGCTGCCACAGCGGCGGCTCGGGCACCCAGGCTTTGCTCACGGAGCCACGGCACTGCAGCTGCAAGAGAGACAGGGGCGAAAAGGAGTGTTCAGAAGACTCCCCGTTGCCCGGGACACGGCTCCCCGGGCTGCTTCTCTGGGGAACCAGGGAGAGCCCAGAGCAAAGCGCGCGGGCTGCGGCACCTGGGGACAAGGTGGCTGCTGAGATGCCAGCGGGTGCCCAGACGCTAGCCCTCTCCCTCTGAGCTGCTGAGATGGACCAGCTCTCCCCAGCAGACTCTGGGCCTCCTCCACCCCAGGCCTGAGGACGGCAGAGGAGGGGTCACTTCCTGAGGCCTTGGGTGACACTTATTCAGATATGACAAGGGCAGTTTCTATATCAAGGCACAAGGGCTGCTGCCGGAGATGGGAGAATCAGGAGAAAAAAAAAGAAAAGGCTGGAAGAGAAGCCAGCCAGGACCAGTAATTCTGAAGATGAAGGCACTGACTGAGTTTGGAGTCAGCAGCTGAGCGAACTTCCACACAGATAAAAGAAAGCTGGCGCTGTGCTAGAAGACTTGGGGGCAGGGGAGAGGAGACACAGGATGAGTCATTTTAAAGACTTATAACATCCTGGATCTAGGGCAGAGGGAAGAGATGGCCTCATGCTGGATAACAGGACAGGGCAAGCCCATCACAATGCTGGGTTGCCTGTTTCAAGAGGTCCAGGGTGCCTGAGAATGTAGAGACACGCAGGCCTCCGTTCAAAGACTGTACCTCTTAAGCGAAGATCAGGTGGATATCAAGCCGGCCTACTGAGCCTACTACAGGTCAGGTGCTATACATGTGTGTTAGATTCATATACAGATTTGTATACTGAAGCCCTGATGCCCTCAGAATGGGACTGTTTTTGGAAAGAGGGTCTTTAAAGAAGTGATTAAGCTGAAATTAGGCGCTTATCGTGGGCCCTGATCCCAAATGAGTGGTGTCCTTCTATGAAAAGATCAGGGCACAGACACACACAGAGGCCAGAGCCTGTGAAGACAAGGCGGTCAGCAGCGGTCCTCAGGCCAAGCGGAGAGGCCTCAGGAGAGGCCAGCCCTGCCGCCAACTTGACCTCAGCCTTCAGCCCCCAGAGCCGTGAGCGAATGCATTTCTGCCATTAGAGTCAGCCGGTCTGTGGCACCTTGTGCGAATCCAAGCGAACTAACGCAGCTTGCAACCCCGTTAACTCTAAAGACACAGCCTCCATCTCCACAGACGGGAAAACTGAAGCCAGAGAGGCTCTGTAAGCTGCCCAAGACGGCAGCATTCAGGAGGGACAGAGCCAAGCCAGGAAACCTAGGTCCCTCTGCTTCCACATCTGTGTTTTTGCCACTAAGTAATCTCTGCGTTACAGATCTCCCATTTAAGACTTTCAGAGGATGTAACAAGAAATTCAGCACGGTGGCATGAAGATTAATGTTCAAACAGCATCAATGGAAGTTCAGATAGTAACAGAAAAGGGAAAATACTCTCAAGAGTTGAAGACATTAGAGTCAGGGGTTCAAAATCAGGCTTCTGACACATGCAGCCCTTTTCAGACAAATGTTAAATCCAAAGATTTTAACTGGACGATAATTTCTCTGGAAGCTGGGAAAAATCAAAAACAAATTTACGAGTGGATACCTGTATAGGCCAATACTGAGTACCTCTTTAAAATATTTTCAACAATTTTCTCTTTAGGCTTGTACTATAATGACCTAGCCATATTTTTTCACTACAAGTAAATGTATTTGTTACTAAAGTGTATATATGTTTATTGAAACATGCTAATTGACTCTTCTTCTGAAACTGATCACTTCAGGACTGGAAAGTAAACAGGTGCTCCTACCCATTACCTCCATTTCTGGTGTTTTCTCCACCTTCAGGGACGAGGGACGATTAAGGGTGCTTGAGGATTCCTTTGAACACAGGCTCTTATCTGGGGTTCCTGATGTTTAACGGGTCCAAGGATAGGCCTTAAGGGGCAGTCCACAGAGGCCGTGACATTCTGTGTACATTTCGCTGTGTGTGGGAATGGATGTAATTTTCCGGGGAGAGGCTCCATCCTTCATCAGACTCTTCAAAGCATGAGTAACCCAAAGAGGAGTTAAGAACTGATGCCTCAGCTTAGAAGATGAGGAGATGAGGTGTAGTCGGGCAGGTATAATACTAAAAATTCATTGAGGCCTATGCTCATCTGGACCTGGTTTAGCCATGGGGCAGACCCATGAAGGGAGGTGGCGATGACCTGGCCTCAGATGAGCCCCAGTGACCCACGACCCTCAGGGATGGCTTCAAAAACCCACACAGAAAACCAAGGTTTGGAAGAAGCAGCTCATCCTTGTCCACAAAGCTAGTCAAGGCCGGGTCAACTACTTGCTCAGGCTGCTTGGTCAGCAGATAACGCACTCTTCCTCTCAAGCTAGGGCCCAAGTCTGCAGAAAGAGGCGCTCAGGGAAATCAAACGAGGCCGTCCAGGAAAATGACAGCGTCACGAAAACAGAGAGAAGCGCAGCTAGGGGAGGGGTGCCAGGGGAGGACTCAACCCAAACACGTACTGAAGACAGAGTCAGTCTCACAGCGGTGCCACTCTCTCAACCCGTCAGCAGTGGCAGAACACAGACTAAGTTAATGACCTTCCCTCAGCGTGCCAATGTCAGTCGGGACGGCCCCTGTGTCCCTGGGCCCTCTCACCGCTTCTCCCCCACTGGATGCTCACCTGCAAGCCCGCTGCACCCCAGCTCCCAGCCCGGGAGGGGCATGTGTGGTCACTGTGCACACCTGAGCCTCGCCAGCAGAGGAGGCCGCAATGGCTCAGGGTCTGGAAGAAACATGGCTTGGAGCTGGACCAGGCCTCAGGGGCCACCCTCCCCACCACAGCGGCTGAGATGCAGGGCCCGAGCCTGAGAGGGGCAGAAGGCTGGCTCCCAGCCCCCACATCAGGAGCGGGGAAGGGCAGAGGTGCGGCTGGGCCTGGACGGGTTTACAGCTGCTCTCTCGGCTCAGCCTCATTCTCCACGTTAGCTACTCGCCTGCCCTTCCTGCTGTACACAGCAAAGGGGAGGGGTGTCTGTGAGTCAACATCTACTGAGTAAGTGCCAGGGAAAGCACGAGGGGATGTCAAGTCCCAGCAAATTCTTGTTTCAGGAACTGAGTCAGAGAGGCGAGAGAAACCTATGTGAAGGCTCCCAGGATGGGTTTCGACCACCACACAGCCTCCGCCTCCCCCGGGCAGCGTTTTGCAGTCTGCCCAGCGCCCCTCACGCACGGTTTCGCCTAAGGACGGATATACATGCAACAGACGTCAGAAAGACAATGAAGAGATTCCAGAAGGCACGTTCTCCTTGGTGAAAAGTGAAACTGTTAGCCGCTCAGTCTTGTCTGAGTCTTTGTGATCTGGTGGGCTGTAGCCTGCCAGGCTCCTCTACCCGTGGGATTCTCCAGGCAGGAACCCTGGAGTGGGGAGCTGTGCCCTCCTCAAGGAAGCCCCACGGCTGACCGAGCCTGTGTGAACTTCAGCGGAGAAGGGTGAGAGGTGGTCCTTGCCATGAACTGTCCGTGTTCAACAAGCTTCTCTCAACACATCGGTATGTAACAGCAGCAGGGCAAATGGATCCTGTGCACTGCTAAAGTAGCTGGACAGTACAAAGCCTGCACACAATCGGAGGCTGATGGAATCCTGAGCGGTCAGCAGCTTTGGGGATTACAGTTGTGGCTGAAATAAAAGCTATTTGAGGCTGGCTTATTTTTCAGTTTTATGAACACTGTACAGTAACCAAGTGCAGAACAGATACTGATGTGGGTTTGAGGTAAGCGTGGAACCAACTGATATCAGGATGTTTTCCCACAAGATCAGTTTAAATCATTGTCTGGCCCAGGCCTGAGGCATCAGAAACAACAGGATAACAAACTAGAGAGGCCGGAGCTAAACGCGGCCTAAAGGGTCCTGATGGAACCTTTCGGCTGGTAGAGTGTGCTTATTCACACCTGACAGCTATAGCGTCTCGGAAAGGTTATGAATCCAGCCCTGAGTCACTCAGCTACACTGACGGAGAGGAGAAGGGGCGAAGGCAGAGAAGACTATCGGCACAGGCCCCGGGGCCACTGCCCTGTGGCCCGTCCAGCCCAGGCTGCCGGCTCTGATCGCGGGAATGACAGAGGCAAGGACTCCCTGGGAGGCACGTGCAAGGTGGCGGCAGGATTTCATCTGTGGTGCATTTTACTCAGAGGCTTTTCACACGTGGTTTCTCCTTCTCTTTCCCCAATGCGTGTGCTTGATGGGCAGAGCAGGTGACGAGATGCTGTTATCACTGGTTCACTGGTGATGACGCTCAGCCATCTTCAGGGCCCGGTGCCACCACCAGCACACGGTGAAGCATGAGCGCCACGGAGAAATTCTTTCCTCTCAGCATCTCCAAAGAACACACGTGTCTGTCCTGTCCTCCGACCTCCGGGCCCCACTTTCAGTCGACGGGCCACGATGAAGGGCTGACCCCTGAGAATCAGTCCTCCCGATCCCAACAGGCTGATGGACACCCCTGGACCACACGTGAGGAGAGGTGCTGGCCTCTGCACCCTTGCAGTGGCCTCTTGGGATCACCGCCACGGCCTCTCGACTGGCTCTCTCCCCACACCGCTTCCTCTCACGTCCCAGCCCAACGCCTGGTTAATCTTCAAAAAATGCCAGTTTGATCATTCACTCTGTTTCAAAATGCGCCTTTGTTCCCAGAGCACACACCAAGGGCTCTGTCTGCCTGACATTTAAGACCCTCATGACTGGACCCAACTGCAACCTTATGCTCTTGTAAAAAAAAATAGTAATAACAATATCCGTAATAATAATAGCTATCATTTTATTTAGGAACTTCTAAGGCTAAGCGGGGCTTCCCAGGTGGCACTAGTGGTAAAGACCCTGCCTTCCACTGCAGGCAGCCCAAGACATGGAGGTTTGATCCATGAGCAGGGAAGATCCCCCGGAGGAGGAAATGGCAGCCTACTCCGGTATTCTTATTCCAAGGACACAGGAGTCTGCTGGGAAACAGTCCCTAAGGTTGCAAAGAGTCAGACACGACTGAAGTGACTTAGCATGCAAGGCTAAGTACTCTGTGTATCACACAGACAGTGTTAGTTACTGACAGCACCCACAGTCTGAGCTAATGGAACCTGGATTTTTGCAGGCAGCCCAAGACATGGAGGTTTGATCCATGAGCAGGGAAGATCCCCCGGAGGAGGAAATGGCAGCCTACTCCGGTATTCTTATTCCAAGGACACAGGAGTCTGCTGGGAAACAGTCCCTAAGGTTGCAAAGAGTCAGACACGACTGAAGTGACTTAGCATGCAAGGCTAAGTACCCTGTGTATCACACAGACAGTGTCAGTTACTGACAGCACCCACAGTCTGCAGCTAATGGAACCTGGATTTTGTCTGGTGGCTCGTGGATGTGGCTCAGACAATAGATCAGGAATGGTCTAAGGCAGTGATTCTCAGAGTGCAGTCCCAGAACAGCAGCATCATCAACTGCTGGGAACATGTTAGAAATGCAAATTCTCAGGCCCCAGCCCAGGCTTGCTGGGGGTGGGGCCCAGCCATCTGCAGCTTAACAAATCCTCCAGGGGCTTCTGTTGCTCACTCAGGTTGGAGATCAACGGTCTAAATAATCCAGATCCTATTTCCCAGCTTGAAGGTGGCTTTTTGACTCAGTTCTGGCTCATGATGCCAATGTGAGAAGCTGGGGAAGAAGAGGTGTCCTGGTAAAGGTTTTATTTTCTTGATGAAAAGGAAGAGAGGCACCCCCGGGATGACCTGGCACAGTATAAAACTGCAAAACCTTCCCTGTGCCCCAAACCCAAACTTTACTTTCTGTCTTTTACTCAACTTTATTTTTCCTTCATACCACTTAGGGCTTCTTGACACAAGATGTATCTATCTGTTCACTGTCTGTCTCCTCTCACAAAGATGCACCCAAGGGCAGGCAGGACTCTGTCAGTCATGTTCACAACCATATCCAGTGCCTACAACGGTGTCTAGCAAAGTGTGATCACTTGATATATGTTTACTGAATGAATGAGTACAGCTGTCTCTGCGATTCCTTCTCTTGTTTGCTTTGAGCAAGGAATTGATGGCTGAAGCTGTGGCAGCCACCTTAAGGCCAAGAAATAAGAGAATCTCAGAAAAATTGGCTCTGACATTGTTGAGCCATCAGACTCAAACCAGCAACACCGTGCTCTGGGCCTTTTGTTCCTTCAGTTCAGTTCAGTTGCTCAGTCATGTCTGACTCTTTGCAACCCCATGAATCGCAGCACGCCAGGCCTCCATGTTCATCACCAACTCCCAGAGTTCACTCAGACTCACGTCCATCGAGTCAGTGATGCCATCCAGCCATCTCATTCTCTGTCATCCCCTTCTCCTCCTGCCCCCAATCCCTCCCAGCATCAGAGTCTTTTCCAATGAGTCAACTCTTCCCATGAGGTGGCCAAAATACTGGAGTTTCAGCTTTAGCATCATTCCTTCCAAAGAAATCCCAGGGTTGATCTCCTTCAGAATGGACTGGTTGGATCTCCTTGCAGTCCAAGGGACTCTCAAGGGTCTTCTCCAACACCACAGTTCAAAAGTATCAATTCTTCGGCACTCAGCCTTCTTCACAGTCCAACTCTCACATCCATACATGACCAATGGAAAAACCATAGCCTTGACTAGACGGACCTTAGTCGGCAAAGTAATGTCTCTGCTTTTGAATATGCTATCTAGGTTGGTCATAACTTTTCTTCCAAGGAGTAAGCGTCTTTTAATTTCATGGGTGCAGTCAACATCTGCAGTGATTTTGGAGCCCCCCAAAATAAAGTCTGACACTGTTTCCACTGTTTCCCCATCTATTTCTCATGAAGTGATGGGACTGGATGCCATGATCTTCGTTTTCTGAATGTTGAGCTTTAAGCCAACGTTTTCACTCTCCTCTTTCACTTTCATCAAGAGGCTTTTAAGCTCCTCTTCACTTTCTGCCATAAGGGTGGTGTCATCTGCATATCTGAGGTTACTGATATTTTGTTCCTTAAGAAAACTAAATCCCTTTTTTGTTTTCACCATAGTAGCCATGTTTTTTATCCTAGCAGCCCCATACATTACTAACACATATATTTAATCATTTAATCTTTGTAACAAGAACCTAATTTTTGACGAGGAAACCAAGTCTCAGAGAGCTTAAGTAATCTGCCCAAGATCATGTAATAATCATTAGGCTGTTGTTCTTGTCGGAAACGCCCCCCTTGCTGCCTACATTCAATTCATCGTCCAGGTCCTCTAAGGTAAACTTCTGTGCTGTACTCCTGGATCGCTCTAGCCCACCACATCTGTCTAATGCTAAGCTGGTGGAGTCTGAATCACCTGTCCAGGAATTATAGATCATTTGTCTTGTTTCTCTAAGCAGACTATTCCATCCTTATGGATGGGCATCGTATCATGTTTTATGTCTTAAGCTCCCTTTCCTCATACATTCGCTGGCAACAGTTTCAGGCTCAAGGGGATGCCATTACCTTCCTGAGCAACCACAACCCAGATGTCTAACCTCTCTGTTCTTTGACCTTCTCACCTGAAAGTCAGAGTATCAGTTTGGCAAGTTCCAGATTTGTAAGACAGAATGAACTTTGCTTAGTATCGCAGACTTAAGAGAGAACTAAGAGGTAATATCTAAGGTTGCCAGTACTCCCAGGGCGAGATAACACAAATCTGTCCACCTGTGACGTCTGTGACAAAGTGCCTAGTCGGGTAAAGGGCATCAAACATCTGCTGTGTCACTGACATGTGAGTCTAGACACACAGACCAGATGGCCCTGCCTGGCCTTGAAGTGCAAGAGCTTAGAAAAAGAGAACCGGCCTCACGGAGAAATTCCCCCCCATCTAATCTCGCGGACACGGCACATAAGGAGCAGCCCAAGACGACGACCCAAAGAGGACAGGAATTCATGTCTTCCCCACAAAGGCATAAAAGGCCCTTCTTACTCCGGGGAAGGATTTGAAGACATTCGAGGGCTTCCAAGGAAGATGAGCGCTGACAGGGAAGTGCAGAGCAGACGTGAATGGAGGCGGGGCTGTAACAGGCACGCATGACTGCCAGGAGCCTGGGCCTTCCGGTAGGTGGTGGTGGTGGGGCTGGGCTGAGCGAGCCTCCAAGCACCCGAAGCCGACATCTGGAAGTGCGTGCTGCCCTCTGCTGGCCAGCCTCAAGCGCACAGCCCGTCGGGGCAACTGGAAGAGGGGACTGGAGCGCCGCCAGCCCTGCCCTGGGAGGACATGCCCCTCAGCTTCACACTCAGGTCTCCGCTTTCTTTTTTTGGATCTGGCTCACTTTGATAGGTAGAAAGAGTCTTTTTTTTCCCTTTCCCATAGCTAGCAAAGAAGGAACAAGGCTTTACCTGTAAATTCTCTTTTTGGTATTAGAAGGTGTAAAAGTCAGAATGGTAGAATTTGAGCTGAAATCCTAAAAGAGTCACGCAGTCCTCACCAGGCTTTAATCCCGTTTGCCAGGTTTTAAGCTTCACCTGGCAGGGCGGTAGTTTCCCAAACTCAGCCCCAGCCCTCCCCGTCTCACCCCACGAGACTCTCCCCCTCCTCACCCCCGCCTCCCTTCCGCCTCACTGCCCAGCCTCACTCACTCTCAGACGCCCCTGCTCGGCAGTTCTGAGGGGAGCGACTCTGCCACCCTGGCCCGTTTGCTGAGCTCTCCACCAGGCGGCTCCTCCGCTGCTTCCAGTTTGCGCTTGGGAGACGCTGGGCCCCCGGGCAGTGGTCTTGGGCCTGTAGGGAAGCAGGTCAGTGTCACACGGACACGTGTTCAGCCCACATGACCCTCAACTGCACAGAGGTTTCTCTTTAGGGGGCAGGGAGACTGCTCCTCAGATCGGCCCCTCTCCTTTCAGCAGTGACCGCCTGGAAAGATCCAAGGAGAGCATGACTAGGCCTGCAGGCATGTGTGCCAGCTCTGGGGGCCCAAGTGCCAAGGGCTCCAGGCCAGAGATGGATGAGCCTGGAGGCTCCCTTGCTCCGGGACTGAGGCCTTCCCTCTGCAACTGGCCTGGTTGAAGCTGGGATGAGCACACTCTCCCCTGTGGAGCCCACTTGGCCGGGCAAAGCAGAAAAAGCTCTGTAGTTCTCTACAGTCTGAACTTGCCAGTCTTCCTCCCAGAGCTGAAGGGCAGAGGTTAAGAAGGGGGCAAGTCTGCCTACCCTTCTCTCCTGCCACCTCCTACCTGGCTGACTCGTCACCCCGTCAGCCCCCCATCCTCGGGGGCTCCTGGCCACCTATGCTCTTCACACACACACACACAGCAGGCAGAGTGAGCTCTTTAAAACATGAAGCAGTCATGCCTCTGCCCTGCTGACCCCGTCAGCGCCTTCTCCTTGCACACATGAGGGAACGCTAACCCTCCTGTGGACGTGGAGTCTACACGGCGCCGCTCTGGCTATCCATCCTTGTCTCGCACCAGCTCGTCACTCAGGACACGCCAGCCCCACTGGCCTCCCTCCTCTCGGTCCTGGGATGGGCAGCTCGCTTCCTTCTCTGAGTCTTTTCTTGCTACTCCCTTTGCCTGGGATGCTCTTCCCTCTGTTCTAGGAGGGCTGGCTCTGCTCACTACGTGGGGCCCTGGTGCTCCACATAAAGTCAGCCCCCTCCCCAGCGCTCTCTTAGCGGGTCATTCAGCTTGACCTTCCAGCAAAGCAGTTGGTATGTGACATGATCCTGCACGGTTCCTTTACCATCTGTGTCACTGAGGGGGAGTTCAAGCTCTACCAGGGCATAAGTGTTCTGGTCTCCGTCCTCAGCCCCCCACGACTGAAGTGAGGGTAGCTCTGCAGTGCCCCTGGGACGGGCACAGGCCCCGGAGGCCAGCTGAACTCACCCGCACTGCTTGAGCTCCCTGCCTGGCTCGAGCTGGGCTCCGCCACTGGGGTGCTGAGGTCTTCCACACAGGAAGGGACAGATGCCAGCAGACCTGGGAAAAGAGGCAGGGGAGTAATCGGAATGCAAACTCACAGGACTGCAGGGGCAGATGAGGACAGACGGGGGGTGGGTCTTAGGCTCTGTCTCTCTCCACGGGCTGCAACTAATTCAGCCCAGCCTGAGCGGCCTGTGCCCAGGAAGGCAAGTCAACAGCCTGGAAGGCAGCGCTCGGCAGTGTCCCTCTGCAAACATCTGGGAATCCCCATTCCCACCCAGGAGCCCGGAGGTGCTGCCCCTGTCCGGGGATGAGGGGATGTGGGGTGGGGGGTGGTGTGTGGCTCCTTACAGAGTCCCCGGTAGCGGGAGAGCTGCTGGTAAACCTGCTTCATCCGCTCGATGTTGAGCCGGCTGGCCTCGGCGTGGTTGACGATGGGCCGGGGGTAGTCCACGCCAATGACGCACTTGGCTGCCTTCTGAATGGACTCTGGGGCGTTCCAGGGCTCGTAGATGTACCGGGAGGGGAACCCTTTCAGTTTGGGCAGGTATCGCCTGAAACGCACCCACCAGACGACCTGTCAGCACGCTGGGAGCCTCCTTCAAAGGCCAAGTGCACCTCACCCGAGGAGGAGGCTGCAGTGATCCGAGCCTGCTCTGCATCCTCACCTGATGTAATCTCCACTTGGGTCCGTGCGGCGGCCAAAGCCCACCGGGCAGTAGCAGTGGAAGAACTGCTGGAAGAAAGCGCTGCAGGAGAGCCACATCCAGCTGCCGGCGTTCACGCTGAAATCCGCGTCCAGGAGCAGCTCATCGAACACCTAGACGCAGGCAGGAGACACCATGAGCCTCCAGGGGGCCTACAACCATGGTTCTCCCCAGTCACCACATGCCCCCCAGAGAAGGGTGTCACAGCCTGCTGCTGCAGGCAAGTCAAGAAGGATCTGCAGGGAATTTCCTGGACCCAGGGGCCCCAGCCCACCCCCTAGCCCCCACGGGGGCAGCCCGCTGAGAGCACTCACCCGGACCCCGCTCTCCCAGCTGACCCAGAGGTCCCCGCGTGTGAGGAAGCAGGCCACAGCATGCCGCGCCAGGTGGTGGATCCAGCCCTCCTGCCTCAGCTGGGCCATGATGGCGTCGATCCAGGGAAGCCTGTCTTGCCCTCGGCCCACTTGGCCAGGGCCTCGGGGTTGCGGTCCCAGGGTATCTGGATGCAGATGGGGTTCCCCTCCATGCGGTCGAACCTGGGGTTGTTGGTGGCCGCCGTGTAAAAGAACTCTCGCCACAGGAGTTGCCCGAACAGGGAGAGTGGGGGCGTGCTGTTCCGCTTCACCTGGGGGTGGGGACAGCACACGGGTACACACGCGAGCCTCGCCCCTGGCACCTGCCACTTGGCCTCCCCACGGAGGACTGAGCCACCGTCTCCACCCTCAATGCAGGGAGGGGCCATGCCCAGGAGAAACGGCAGAAGGTGCCTGCAGAACCCCGTGCCCTGGCTGTGCCCACTGCTGCTCTGAGCACCAAGAACGGCTGAGGGGCGGCAGGCGGCAGCAGGGACGGTGCTGTGGGACTCGGGGCTGGGAACTGAGCTCCCCAGGCTGGTCACGACCCTTGTCCTCAGGGGCCCCTGTGAAACTCTCCTTTCTAAAATGTCAAAGGGGGTCTTCTCAACAGCACACACACAAAACTGCTCAGTCTAGATCTTGGTTAAATACGTGACACCCAGAGCCTGGATCTGGGGCCATGAGGGAACTAAGACATCAGACCTCCAAGCGAATGATGTGTGTGCCCAGTCACATCCGAGCTCTTTTCAGCCTATGGACCCTAGCCCCAGGTTCCTCTGACCATGGGACTCTCTAGGCAAGCACACTGGAGTGGGCGGCCATGCCCTCCTCCAGGGGATCTTCCCAATCCAGGCACTGAAACTGTGTCTCTTGTGTCTCTTGCACTGGCAGGCAGATTCTTTACCACTGTGTCACCTGGGAACCCCAAGGGAATGATAATTTTCCTAAAATCACGAGATTACCCACTGAGCTGGCAGAGCTACCCCAG
The DNA here is from genome assembly GCA_006408675.1 of Madoqua kirkii. Lineage (NCBI taxonomy): Eukaryota > Metazoa > Chordata > Mammalia > Artiodactyla > Bovidae > Madoqua > Madoqua kirkii. The sequence goes on from SJYC01101924.1 coordinate 15,498, forward strand.
CCCACAAAATCCAGATACTGGTGACCTAAGGACACAGGAAACAACGCAGAAGCAAGGTGACCTGATGACTCTCAGGAGCTGGAGGTGTGGCCCTCTCTCTTTGTAGGGGCGGGTAATTACCACAAGGCGCTCTGCCCGTTGCCCCATCCGACCCTGCACTCGGCCCTCTGGTTACTTCCTCATCACTGATGGGCAAGCGCCACGACAGTCTGGACACCGCCCTGTAGCGGGCCACTGCGCTCCTCACCTCAGGACTGGCTGCAGCCTCACCCGTCTGCTTCCCGCCCTGAGGGCTCAGCCCTCACCGCCCTGCTGCTGGCAGCTCTGCTACCCCGGGCTCTCGCCCTGAGTCCGGCTCCACTTGAGAAGCTGGATGTGGCTTCGAGCGGCAGTTGGGGCTGTGCTTGGCTCTGCTGCCTCTCGGATGTGGCCTCCTCCTCACTGTTTGGACAGTACCCACACTTTAGCCTGAGGGAAGGCCTCCCTGCATGGTGACTGACCGGCCCAGAAGACCCAGGTCCTCTCGGCTGCACGCGGGGCGGGCTGACGGCCCTCACCTTCTTGTACAGGTCCCACAGGCGGTAGTAGAAGAGACGGCAGGAGAGGCAGCCAAAGCGCAGGTAGGGGCTGAGGCCCGTGGGGCTGGCCAGCAAGGAGTTGGCGTTCATCCGGGGCCTCTCGTAGCTGGCAACCCAGGCCTGCAGCAGAGAGAGAGGAAGGAGGAAGGACGGGCTGGGACGCAGCCGGTGGCTAAGGAACCTGCCGGAGGCCGCAGACCAGAAGGCCAGGGAGCCAGGACAAGAGTCCCGCACACGCCCCACCCCTCAGGCTGGCACAGCTTCTGACGGAACCACTACCAACCAAACAGTGGGGCCCAAGTTCTCATCCTGACTGTTTAATTTATGCTATGACTGTAGTAAGTTATTTAGTCCCTCAGCGACTTTTCTATTAAATGAGAAGAAAGTTTCCTACCTGATGGAGATTAAATAGAATGACAGATTTGGAAGTTTCTGAAAGCACTGAACAGGCCATGACTCTACAGAAGAGAGGAACAGGAGCTTCCATGTTACAGGAGAGGGCACCTCTCCCTCAGCCTCCGCTGCCATGGAGGCCCTGAGGCTGCTGCTGCACAGATGCCCCAGAGTCTCTTCTGCCCACCACTCCACAGCACTGAGAAGCCCACTGCTGCAGACCCAGAGTCATGAATTGCGGGGGTCGCTTGTCTTGTTTTTCTCATCAGTTGCTGCTGAGGGTACTTAACCTCCACAACTCAGGGACCCCTGTTCTCTCATTTGTGATTAACAATCCCGCAAGGCAGCATTTGTCACCTCCTTCTGAAAATGAGGAATAAGGCTAAGAAGCGTTACGTGACTGCTGGGGTTACAGAGATGGTAAGAGATTGGGCTGGAACTACTGACTCCAGTCTTTTCCACTCCCTCTAACAACTATTTTCTTTCTCAATTCCTAATGCCCTCTTGTTCTTTGTGAGGACTATTTCATAAACTTATACCCTCTTGAGACCTCCAATTCCATACTTACCCACCTCTCTTCAGCAGATGACCTTCCTTCCTCATGATACGGAAATGGAAGCCATCAGGTAGGAAACACCTCAACTTTTAGCCACCACATCTACATGCTCACCTGCACCCACCCCCACCCCCGTAACCCTGCCCAAGGCTAAGCCTCCACCCGGCTCTGGAGCCCTCCTCCATTTCCTCTTACACACATTCCACCTCTTGCTCTCTTCTGTGTCTGCTCTAAGAACACTGGGGAAGTGGTCTCGGCTCTTTGCAAACAAAACAAAACAAAAATAAATACTTTCCCGTCACCCTGCAGACTTCCCCCTGCATCCTCTTTCCTCCCTTCACAGCCAGCCTCACTCTATTTCCTCGAACCCAGCTCCATGTCCCCCTCCACCATGCCCATCAGTGCCTCCATGGCGTCCACGCCACAGAGTCTTGTGGGCATTTTCTGTCCTTTCGTTTCTGGGCCTCCCAGCCACTCACCCTACTGCCCGAGCCCCTGTCTCCATTCCCACCATTCCGCTGGCTCCTGGTCGCCTCTCAGCTCTCCCCTGGCTGGGTACTCATGTTTCACCAGCTCCACCATGCCTCCCAACCCTGAAGTGCTGGCGTCCCAGGGCTCTGTCCTGGGTCCTCGCTCCACTGTCCTCCAGCTTAGATCATCCAGTCCCCTGGATCCTCTAAGGCTACTTCCTTGCAGACAATCACCACGGCTCTAGCTTGCGCCCCAACTGTGACCTAGACTCCCAAATCACCCTAGCCAACTCCCTGCCAGAGATCTCCACTGGACTGACTTTCAGGCCTCAAGGGTAGCAGTCTCTTTTCTTTAAACTGCCTTTCCACTGGCATGCCTTCCCTCAGAAAGCGCACCGTCATCTACCTCGTCACCCGAGTCAAAGCATGGCCGTCACCATTACCTGGTCTCCCTCAGCAGGTCATGTCAGTGCCATTCTCCAAGTATTTCTCCACCCCGTCCTTTTCCGTCCATCCCCTGTTGCCATCGACCTGGTTCAGGCTAAGACTATCTATACTGGACAACTGTGACAGCCTCCCACCTGTCTCTCTGCATCAGCTCTTGTCCCCTCTAATCCACTGTCCACACCAGGAGCATAGTGGTTCTTTAAAATGCGTGTCCCTGAGGGCAACATCTGCACCAGGCTTCCTGGTATTCTCAGGCTAGAGTTCCAAATCCTAAACAAGGCTCCCAAGGCCCTGCAGTCTGCGGGGGGCCCATGTTTCTAGCTTCCTCCCTTGCCACTCTTCTTGAAGCACCGTGCTCTTGCTAGCCTTTGCACATGCAGCTCCCTTTCCTTGGTTAATTTTGACTCTTCCTTCAAGCCTCAGCCTCAAGGCCACCTTCCTGGCAGGTGATCCTCTAACAGACACAAGGTCTTGCCCACCATTCTTTGAAAATCTTTATAAGTGAAACATAGATACAAAAGCACACTGAAAGGTGGCTTAATGAATTATTCTAAGGCAAATGCCTCTGCAACCACCACCAAAGTTCAAGAATCAGTACCTTGCCGGCCATCCCAGAAGCCCACCTACATGCTCTGCCAGTCAGGTCCTTTCCCTGCTCCATCAATAACCACCTGCCCAACTTTGTTAATAATCAGGTCCCAGCATTTTAAAATGTTTATATTTTTCTGTTTTTTCAAGCACACTTGGAAGGGAGGGCTTTGCCTTTTCAGCTATTCCTTGCATTTTTAAAGTGTTTTCTATTCTTTTTTTCATCCAAATGCACATCCGTAGGCACATTTTGTTTAGTCTTGGTCATGTACAAGAGTTCAACGTGTTGTTTATTTTATTCTATGCGTTTCTTGCCATTTCCTTCTTTGCCTTTTAGATTTCTTGTGAAAGAACTCAACATCTTTGACTTGCACTAATTCCCACCATCTGGATTTCCCTGTGTTCTTACAGGTGCAATTCAACACATTCCTCTGGCCTGTGTGCCGCTTGCAAACTGGTGGCTGGTACCAGAGACTGGCTTGGACTCAGGTTTCCTGTCTTTGGCGAGACTACAGGGGGAACATGCCTGAGTCACTATCCTTGGTGTGAACAGTCATTAGTGAATCACTAGGGGCTGCAAGATTCCTCTATTTCTTTTTCATGTAATAACTGAAAAAGAACACTTTTATGGAGAGATGCTTGCCCTCAGCTACTACTGGGTTCGGTTCAGTTCAGTTCAGTCGCTCAGTCGTG
>SJYC01101925.1:0-61232 GCA_006408675.1 Madoqua kirkii
GGCTTGCCATTCCCTTCTCCAGTGGACCACGTTCTGTCAGATCTCTCCACCATGACCCACCTGTCTTGAGTTCTCCTGCAGGCATGGCTTGGTTTCATTGAGTTAGCCAAGGCTATGGTCCTAGTGTGATTAGACTGACTAGTTTTCTGTGAGTATGGTTTCAGTGTGCCTGCCCTCTGATGCCCTCTTGCAACACCTACCATCTTACTTGGGTTTCTCTTACCTTGAGCGTGGGGTAATCCACTGGTAAAGATCATATTGTTTGGCCCCTTCTTTCTGGTAACAGCACTTAATGTTCTTGTGGTGACCCAACCCTTCCCTAATCTCAGTTCAACTGGGTAAAGTAGATCTAAGCCCACCTTGGACTCTGGGAGTGGGCTTACTCCCAGATTCAAGTCTGACAGGGAAGGGGGGAACCCTCTTCCCTGGCCATAGTGACAGTCAGGGACAGTCACATGACCCAAGCCAGACCAATGAAAACACTTCTTGGGACTTTTTCTGAAGCTTTTGGAAACTTTCTCAGGTAGTACTAAGCACATTGAAAATAAGCCTCTGGTGACCAGCCTTGCCACCACTCAAGGAAAGCCTGCCCGAAAATGAAATAATACACAGGAAGGCAGTACTGAGATGGAGAATGCATTCCAAGTAGCATTAGTTGGACACCTGGACCCAGCTGTGCCTGAAGGCTACCTCCTGGGACTCTTGGTTACATGAGTTAAGAATAATTCCTTTTTGAAAAGCCATCTTGCAAACAAGAACTGATTAATATAGTCAGTCCTCTTGCTCTTCCATTTTCGCAACCCTCTGAACCACTCCCTTCCTCACCCTGAACGTACTTTACTTCCCTGTTTCACATCTGTCATGTCTATAGACTATGTTTTAGACTCTATGTCTGTCGTGCTGGGCAGGCCTTCTTGTAGCTAGACGGTCCTGACCTAAGAAACTGCTCACTTCAGATTTGGAAAAGTGAAGTTAAAATAAATCTCTTGAAATGGTTTACACTCCTGTCCATCAGGCACCTTGTATTCTCCCACATATGTAAAATACAGTATTCCCCAAGACCATCTTTCAGTCTAAAGGGCCCTGACATAGGCTTCCCTTTCTGCCCCCTCAGCCCAGCCTTTGTCTCCAGACTGACTACAAGGATGTGTGCATAAAGCTAATGTGGCAAAGACACCTGGTTCCCTCACAGATCTTGGACATCAATGTTCCTCCTTTTAAATGGCTGGGGCTTGCTTTGGGCCCTGTCTGATGGTAAGCTCCAAATGGGGACCTCAAGGCTTCTGTGCCTTGGGGAGACTAGGCCCATGACCTGCCTTCACTGCTGGTGAGGTACTTCCTGGGCTGGGGAGCACTCTTCCCAAGTAGGCTGCCTTAGCCTCCTTCTTGCACTGTTATCACCTGGCTGCTGGGCCAAACGCCCAATACCTGAGCAGGAATAGAACATGCCGTGATTCTAGAGACCCAATCTATAAACCAGCTGCAGGGGGGCAGGAAACAGGAGTGACTGTTCTTGAGAACAGTCTCTGCTTCTCTAGTCCTGGGAGGTGTAGGTGGGAGGGACATTGTGAGGGCCTCCTCTGGGGCCTCAACCTCTTTCTTACCTCTGAGCAATTCCCGCTTCACTGGGGGGCGGGCCACTCATTCTGCGCTGAGCAAATGGAAATCAGTGCCTTGGAGGAGACTCAGCCAAAGCGAGCAGGGGTGGGCAACACGGAAACACAAAATAATCTTCTATGCTTTACTACCAGATATCCTCTTAGTAAGAAAATATCTGACCTCTTACCCACTGACCTCTTAGTAAGGGGACACACTGATGAAAAAAAAGCAATCTAGCCCAAGTTTTAGAACCAAGTAGAACAAGATCTCACTCTGCTTCTTAGTAACTCTGTGACCTCAGGCACATCTTGACTAACTCACTGGTAAAATGGAGAGCTTAGTATCTGCCTTGGAGAGCAGATGGAAGAATAAAAGGAAACAGCACAAGCAGGTGCTAGACCTAGAAATGCCCGGCCCAGTGACCAGCCCATGGAATAAGCTCTCACTAATGGTAGCTGCTCTTATTGCTGTCATTGACATGAAGACTTTTTCAACTAGGTTGAGTTAAGAGGCACTCAGGAACATGAACCTGGCTCCATCCCCCTGGCTGCACCGGAGTGTCAGCATCTGAAGCCCTGTCTCAGCATCGGGGCCATACCTTCCGTTCCAGGTGCTTATCCAGGCGGGCAGTGCTTCCGTCTCTCCTCCCCGCCAGACCGCTGGGCCGAGTCCTTCAGTGGGGAATCCTACAGAGGGGTAGCAGGGCCACAGGACTGGGGGTCAGGTCAGTCTGGTGATGGCGCAGCAAGTCCTCACATGCGGCTCTGTTCTCTGAGCTCCGTGCGAGCTGAACTATGGTGTTCTTGGTGCTAAGAGGACTAAAGCCAAGCGAAGTGAAGGCCCTCAGTTGTGTCCGACTCTTTGCAACCCCATGGACTGTAGCCTACCTCCTTCCATGGGAATTTCCAGGCAAGAGTACTGGAGTGGGTTGCCATTTCCTTCTCCAAAGGATGTTCCTAATCTAGGGATCGAACCTGGGTCTCCCACCTTGTGGGCAGACACTTTACCATCTGAGCTACCAGGGAAGTCACTGAGATAATCCTTAATGTTTCCTCAGTGATGTTTTCTAAGTCATGCAGGTTTTCTTCCCACTGTGACCTCTTCTCTCCTTTCCCTTGCCTCCCTCATCTCAGCCATGTCTCATCATAGGCAGGTGAGAACAATCTTATATGGTTGGCCCTGGCAGGTTAGCTGGCCACAGCTGTGGTTTTTAGGTGAGAAAGGCTAATTTCATTCAGATTTAAAAAAATGTGTGATGGGGAGGAAGGGGAGAGAGGCTGACATAGCCCCTTTCATCGGAAGCAATACCAGTTATGTCGGTATTGAGAAGCCCACTGATGCCAACACCAGGCTATGTCTATATCATCTGAGAGGTAAAAGTACAAAATTAGTCATAACTAGAAACAGAAGCTGAACATGTGAATATGAACAGGAAAAAAGACCAGAAGGATTGTTGTAAAATTAGCAGTGGTAGGTAACTGTGATAGTTATTTCCATTTTCATCTCTCTGTATTTTCTAAAGTATCCACATGACATGCATCACTTTGGCAAAAAAGAAAAAAAACGAAAAAGGAGGTGACAGTATGAGGGGCTGGGGCAGGAGTACGCACCCAGCTCCTCCAGGGAGGGCACACCATAGGTCTCATCGTGTTCTCCTGGATCTCGGCCCGGCAGCCCTCCATCTGCTGGCTGGTCACGGAGCCCACGGGCTTCCTGGGCAGCTCCATGCGGCTGATGATGGCTTGAAAGCGCTTGTAGGTAAGGGGCGGCTTCTGCCCGTTCAGCTCAATGATCCTGGGAATCCCAAAGACGCCTGCTGTCACTCACGACGCCCTTCGTCTCAGGTCCCTGCCCGCCCAGAAAAGAGCCCAGACTGCACAGGCTTGGAGGGTGGCCTTCCTCATCCGCTCTGGGTCCCACCCCTAGGGAGAAAGGAGGGGGCAAGGGAGGCTATGTCTCCATGTTACCGAGAGGGAAATGAAGCCTAGACTGCTGGAGCAGATGCCTCGGGTAATGGAGCAAGTCAGGGCCAAAGCTGGGCCTCAACTCCAGGTTCCCTGGTGCCGGTGTGGAGCCGCCTAAAGACAGAGACTGACCATATCTCTCTCATCACAGAAAAGTCCCCACTGGCCTTCACGGTCCTTGGCTTGCCTGTCTAAGCCACAGGGCACCCTGTGGACTGTCTCTACCCCAGCATAAGTCTCCAGGAAGTTCTTTGATAAGAGCTACAAACAGGTTTCTTGGTTGGAAATTCATTCTCTCCTTGGGCCCTAGTTACTAGAACAGAGAGGTGGGGAACAGCCTGTCCCTCCCTAAATCGGAGGCTTGGGGTTCATAGTCACAACTCAACCTTAAAGGGTTTTTTGCAGTTTACAAAAACACAGCTGCACTCAGGTAAGAAGAAAAACTACAGGAGAGTTTAGAGGCAAATTGAGGCTGTTTATGTAAGGATGAATTCGGATGGGCTGGAGCCAGACTCCTGGGGCTCCTGTTGGCCAAGCAGCAGCTGACAGCAAGCTGGGACTTGCCGGCGAGTCCATCTCTCAGGTCCTTTCTCCTCCCCTCCATAAGCGGAGGCAGAAGGTTGGCTGCTGCCCGGCAGTGCCTCCCGCCTCCTCCTCCTCTGGCACGTGGCGGAAGGAGGCGCTCCACACCCAGCACCTCCCGGGAGCCAGCTCACATGCAGAGCTGTGTGACCTGGCCTCCCAACAGCCACCACCGGTCTGGGGGAGGCAGGCGGGGAGCCGCGGTGGTGGCAGCAGCCCAAGAGGGACAGCCCTGGCAGGGAAGGAAGGTGAAGAGGGGGTTTCCTCCTGGCCTCTCTGAAAGCACAGGGCCCCGCAGCGATCTCTCAAGCCTCCGGGGCAACATCTAAATGCGAGACCTGGAAACCCAAGAGCCAGGGGAGCCCAGGGAACGCAGCTGGGGAACAGAAGTGTCTGTGAAACCAGAGATCTACTGGGAGGGGCCACAGACAGGGCCCCACTGAGGTCAGAGGGCAGTTTCTGAGCAGCAGGATGGAAGCAGGAGTACCTGGGGTGGGTGGGCCTGGAGCATGTGAGGAGCAGATCTGTGAAGATCCTGCTTGCATCTCTTGGGCCTAATGAGCCTCTCTGCACCCAAATCGGGTAAGCTCTACAGGGCCCCACTCTGACCTGTTCTCCCCCAGCTCCGAGAAAATGCCAGGCCCCATATGCCAGGGGGCCCTACTGCTAAACCTCCCTGAGTTACGCTCAACAGGAGCCCAATCCACCAACTCCCACAGCGGGCAAGCTGAGCCCTGGGACCCATCTCTTACTTGTCCAGATCATAGAGAGTATGTGAGTTCTCGGTGACCACCTCCACACCAGCCTCCTTGGCCATCTTCATGATGGCTGCGTCCCGTTCTTTCCCAAAGGGTTCAGAGTCATATTCAAAGGTCAGGCGGGTCACCCCCCATTCCTGTGGGGGGAGAGAATCTGTAATGCTCACCACTGCTGGGGAGAAGGAAGCTGGGCAGGCACTCAGCTCCCTGCCGAGAGGAAACCGAGCACGTGGGGAGAGCCATCAGAACAGACTAGGGACAACGACTTGGACCAGAAAGCCAACCATCTGAGGGCCACGAGGTCTGAGGAGGGCAGGCCCCTGAGGGGAGGCCAACAACCCTCACCAGCGGGGCCCGAGGCTGGAGGTGCCTGTGGCATCAGGAGAGATGGGCAGCTCTGGGCGCCACCAGTGTCCTTGCAGGAGAAGAATACAGCAGGAGGCTATAAATACACGCTCCCAGGGGAGCCCCTGTCTCAGAAAGAGGCAGAGGATCACCACCTCCCGCCTGCTCAGCAGCCTTTCCCAGAGCTCCTCGGGGCCCTGCAAACTTCTGGCCTAGTTTTCTTGGCAGACTTGTGCTATGAGAAGTGGCCTCATGGTTTCCATGGCAACACTCCTGCGGCCAGTAGCAAACAGAGCTAGTAGGCTCCAGCTCTCAGACAGCTGGGAAAGGAGTAGCCACCTTTGGCCCAGAGGTCAGAGAAATCAGAGCAGAGGGGCCACAAGAAGAGGATTCTTTTCCAGGTCTTTAGTCACGTCTGGTATAAATCTCTGTATTTCCTAGCAAACCTGGGAGAAAGTGGCCCTGTGAAAGGCTGCACCCTTTCTGGAGCCCACAGAAAGTCCTAGAGCGTGCAGCTAGCAGGAGGGAACCACGTTCCAGCCCAGGTCTCTGGCCACGGTCCCTGAAAACCCTGAGCCCTTGGGGTGAGTGTCCTGGCCACACACATGCCGGTCTGGCCTCAACTCAGCCCTGCTGGCTGTGGGTCCCACGCAGAGATGCTTATCTCTCGTCCAAGGTTAAGGTTAGCACTAACCATTTACTGGGCGCTTACTAGGAACCAAGTATTCTGCTTAGCAGTTCATAATAGGTTACAAGATTAAAGCCTCACAGCCCTATGAATAATAATATAAGGGTTACTATTAGACGACACCTTCTCCAAGAAGCCTCCTTGGCCCTCTTCAGAAAGATTCTCTGGCACCTGCCCGTTTCCCATCACAGCAGTTAACATATGGCAGGGAAGCTGCCCACTGCTCGGCAGTTTTCTCCATTGGAGTGTGAGTACTCGGAGCAGCGATCGTGTCTCCTCAGTCTTCATCATCCTAAGCCCCGGTATGGGGCCGCACACATAGCAGAAGCTTAGTAATATACAGAGAATGGCGCTCTGTCTGTATCTCTGGGTATTAGTGGGCTAGCCTCGGAGGTGCTGGGAGGTGGGGCAATGCAGCAGGAGAAGAGAGGCCCGTGTGTTTAATGGTATGGTGGTCACGAACACAACTCCGGGCTCACAGCCTGGGCTCAGGTCCCAGGCTGCTGCTCTGAGCTTTGCAGGCATGGTCAAACTACTGCTTCCCTGTCTGCAGAAGAGGAACAGCAGCACCTACCTCTGAGGGCGGTGGCAAGGAGTACAGGGATTAATGTTCACAGAGCACGTACTGAGAACAGCGCTTGACTCAGTCAGCCCTCAGTGAATGCTGGCTCTTACCAGCACTGTGTGATTTGTGCATGTGTGTCTGTGTGTGGGGGTGTGGGGAGGTGGGGAGGTGAAGTGAATGCCGAAGTATTTACTCAGCTGCCTGCCTTGACATCCAGTCTTTCCTCTTGTCTTTTCCCTCCAAGAAGAACAGGAAAGGAAGCGGGGTGCAGAGAGGCATAGAAACAATTGTGTGCTGATGTCCTAGAGCCCTCTGTTCATGAGCACTCTCGCCTTTTTAAGACCCACTTGGGTCTTAAAAAATGTGTATTATAAAGGGTTTGTGGGGGAAACTGGGCTGGCTACCTGATACAGCAACCAGAGGCCTATGTGGTACTGAAATGAAGATATTGTCAATTATTTACAGAGGAAGTAGGGACACTCCCTTAAAAAGGCTGATTTTTTCCCCCCCAATAAAAGGAGCAAAGCAAGAGGGGAAATGCACCTAGATAAACAGGAAACCTTACCCTCAAACTCCTGGTGCAAATAAGTCTTGCTGGCTTGAACCAGGAAAATGTTTAAGGAAGCCAGGGATATCTGGGGTGAAATAAGTTGCTACATCCCATGTCTGAACTGAGCTGGGAACTTTTCAACAAGACACCAGATTCCCTGATGTTTTCCCTAACAGTTTCCATTCTGTGGGCAGCTGACCAGCTTTATTCACTCCCAGCTTCCATAGCAGCAGTAGCCAGCCCGGCCCTGACTGTCTCCACTTCCTCAGTCAGAACATATCTCATTCAGTCTGCGGGGAGCAGGTGCCCACTGTCTCATCCTGGACTCTGCGCACTTACCTTGAACAGTCTCGGGAACACGTCAGCCGGCTGGCCCCGGACCACAAAGAGGCGGGAGTTCAGTTTCCTTAAGCTTCTGTCCAAATCCTCCAGAGACTGAAGTAGGAATCTACGGAAGCCACGGAGTCCTTGTTGGTGGTAACATAACAAAGAGCCACTCCTTCCCAACAAAGCGGTGAGAACGTTGTTTATGCCAAACCAGAAGCATGGTTCTCCTGGGCTCTTGTCCAGGCGTGATGTGGTGGGGGCAGGGCCACCTGCTCCTGCCTCTGCCATTACTAGCTGCTTGGCTTTAGGTAATTACTTAACTTCTTTAGCTTCTTTCCCCCTAATCTGTCATACAGAGTTGGTGTTAGTACCCATCGCATAGAATTCTTAAGGAAAGAAAGCCAAATAATGCAAGAAGAGCATTCAGTACAGACCCCGGAAGAGAGGAAGCTGGGGAGCGTGAGCTGCTCCTGCTCAAGCCATTCCTCGCGATCAGAGGCCAGTCGCTTACTCCCTCTTGGCCTCAGGCCCTGGGTGTAACTATCTGCCCATCACTAGGGGACTGTGAGAACCACAAGGGAAAAGAGATGGGGGAGCCATATGAGAAACAAGGGCAGTCCTATGGTATGTAGACAGAGGTCCCATCAGCAGAGGAACAAGACTGCAGGTGCCCTGGAAGGTCTCATTCACCCTGGTCCGACAGACTCCCTGTCTTTCTGCACTCATGCTCTGGTCTGCGTGGGAGTCTCCTGACACGGCCCCACAGTCTGGGCTGGGTCCCCAGCATTTCATTTGGCAGGCAGCCCCTTCCCCAGGCCTCTCCAGGGCCCTGGCCATCAAGTTCTTGTCCCAAGAGGGAGAAAGTATGTGTCTGGAGGATTCCCTCCCATACATCCATGGGTGTGAGACTCCAGAAACACAAGCCACCTGGCCTGAGGGCTGGATCAACGTGGGACAGGGACAGGAAACAACCTTGCCTGAGAGCTTTCAGGGTCTGTTTACTTTACAGGACCACAAAAATGGATTACCTGCACAACTAGGCAAAGGAGAAAAGGAAAGATATACTCATCTGAATGCAGAGTTCCAAATAATAGCAAGAAGAGATAAGAAAGCCTTCCTCGGTGATCAATGCAAAGAAATAGAGGAAAACAATAGAATGGTAAAGACTAGAGATCTCTTCAAGAAAATGAGAGATACCACAGGAACATTTCATGCAAAGATGGGCTCAATAAAGGACAAAAAAGGTATGGACCTAACCGAAGCAGAAGATATTAAGAGGTGGCAAGAATACACAGAAGAACTGTACAAAAAAGATCTTCACAACCCAGATAATCACGATGGTGTGATCACTTACCTAGAGCCAGACATCCTGGAATGTGAAGTCAAGCAGGCCTTAGGAAGCATCACTACGAATAAAGCTAGTGATGGAATTCCGTTGAGCTATTTCAAATCCTGAAAGATGATGCTATCAAAGTATTGCACTCAATACGCCAGCAAATTTGGAAAACTCAGTAGTGGCCACAGGACTGGAAAAGGTTAGTTTTCATTCCAATCCCAAAGAAAGGCAAAGCCAAAGAATGCTCAAACTACTGCACAACTGCATTCATCTCACATGCTAGCAAAGTAATGCTCAATATTCTCCAAGCCAGGCTTCAACAGTACGTGAACTGTGAAGTTCCAGATGTTCAAGCTGGTTTTAGAAAAGGCAGAGGAACCAGAGATCAAATTGCCAACATCCATTATCAAAAAAGCAAGAGAGTTCCAGAAAAACATCTATTTCTGTTTTATTGACTATGCCAAAGCCTTTGACTGTGTGGATCACAGTAAACTGTGGAAAATTCTCAAAGAGATGGGAATACCAGACCACCTGACCTGCCTCTTGAGAAATCTGTATGCAGGTCAGGAAGCAACAGTTAGAACTGGATATGGAACAACAGATTTGTTCCAAATGGGGAAAGGAGTATGTCAAGGCTGTATATTGTCACCCTGCTTATTTAACTCATATGCAGAGTACATCATGAGAAATGCTGGGCTAGATGAAGCACAAGCTGGACTCAAGAGAAATATCAATAACTTCAGATATGCAAATGACACCACCCATGGCAGAAAGCAAAGAAGAACTAAAGAGCCTCTTGATGACGGTGAAAGAGGAAGAGTGAAAAGTTGGCTTAAAGCTCAACATTCAGAAAACGAAGATCATGGCATCTGGTCCAATCACTTCATGGCAAATAGATGGGGAAACAGTGGAAACAGTGACAGACTTTATTTGGGGGGGCTCCAAAATCATTGCAGCCATGAAATTAAAAGACACTCCTTGGAAGAAAAGTTATGACCAACCTAGATAGCATATTAAAAAGCAGAGACATTATTTTGCCAACAAAGGTCTGTCTCATCAAGGCTATGGTTTTTCCAGTGGTCAGGTATGGATGTGAGAGCTGGACTATAAAGAAAGCTGAGTGCCAAAGAATTGATGCTTTTGGTGGTGTTGGAGAAGGCTCTTGAGAGTCCCTTGGATTGCAAGGAGATCTAACCAGTCCTGAATATTCATTGAAAAGACTAATGTTGAAGTTGAAATTCCAATAGTTTGGCCACCTGATGCAAAGAACTGACTCATTGGAAAAGACTCTGATGCTGGAAAGACTGAAGGTGGGAGGAGAAGGGGATGACAGAGGATGAGATGGTTGAATGGCATCACCAACTCAATGGACACGAGTCTGAGTAAACTTTTTGGGAGTTGGTGATGGTCAGGCAGGCCTGGCATGCTGCAGTCCATGGGGTTGCAAAGAGTTGGACATGACTGAGTGACTGAACTGAACTGAACAGCTAGGCATGATCACCTTTCTGAGAAATTCATCAATGCTTTTTTTGGTGGTGGGGGAGGGGTGCTTACCATGGGGCATATGGGATCTTACTTCTCTGACCAGGGATCAAACCTGTGCCTCCTGCACTGGAAGCATGGAGTCTTATTGCTGGGCCACCAGGTAAGTCCCCATCAATACATTTTATGACCTCTATTTTATCTCTAAATTAACAGTTTAAACACATTAACTATTCATGTGGTTCAAAATTCAAGTTACAAAAGGGTACACTGTAAAAGAAGTCTCCTTCTCCTGCACCCCCTGGGAATTTTATGCTCCTCTCTGGAGACAACTAATGTTATCAGTACTATTACATGCCTGGGATGCTTTCTAAGTGTGTTTTCTTTTGAATTCTCTCAGCATATTTTGAAGAAAAATACTACCCTTGTTTTATAGATGAGGAAAATGAGCTACAGAGAGGATAATAAATTTGCTGAAGATCACAGTTATTGGGGACAGGTTCCTACCCCACACTGTTGGTCAGAATCAAACCATGTTTTCTTCCTTAAGCCTTCTAGCGGCACATCAGACACTGCTCCAGGGGCTGAGATTCGTGTAAGCTTGTGTTATGACACACACACACCCGACTCCAGGCGATCCACTGACCTGCTCTTCTGCAGAAAAGAGGCCCTGGCAAGTGAGCTTGGTTCATAGCCACCTCCTGCTACCTATCTACCCTGGGGTCTCCCACCCAGCCTCGTCAACAATGGGAGTCACTAGAGTTGACTTTGAGCACAATGAAACCCAGGGGACCCTCCGCAGCACAGCACGGTCCCTTGACTGTGGGAGCGTTACAGAAGCATCGACTGTTCTCAGGGCCCCCCTCCCCTCCCCGCGGCCTCTGACGTCTACTATATGACACTCCCAGGCAGGGAATGGCACAGATCCACATTCCGGCACAAGCTGAGTCCTGGGCTCAGCCCGAAGCATCAAGCATCGTGCTAACTGATGAGCAGGCAGGGACTCTCTGAGAGGCGGCAATGGAAGCCTGACAGGCTGAATGCTGTCCTCCACAAAGCCAGAGCTCCGCCTCTGCGAATTTCTATTTTTGAGCACTGACACCCTTAGAAAAGCAAAGCTGAGACAGATGACGCACTGCACTTGCGCTGGCCTCCTCTCAGGCCTCACCCGCCTCTCAGGAGGGAAATACAAGAGGCTGCTTCCATGCCACCTGCAGGATGCCTAGGGGTAACTGGCGACTCTCAGACATCACAACCTCTAGACAGACTCCTCCATCTGCGGCTCCCAGAAATGCGCCTGCCTTGCACGTGGGGGCCCGCATCCTTCACAGTCCACTAGGCTGCACAGGACGCTGAAGCTACAAACAGGCCTGGCATGCACATGAGAGCGAGGTTCCAGCTGCCTTCTGTAGACTTTATTTCTAGACCTCATGCATTTCTTTGGCTGCAAGGGGTCTTAGGTGCCACGCGATCTTCACTGCACCGTCTTTTGTTTCAGTGCATGAACCCTCTAGTTGTGGTGTGTGGGCCCCCGAGAGAGCAAGCTCAGTGCTGTAGCCCCTAGACTTCATTGCTCCATGGCACGTGGGATCTTAGTTCCCCAACCAGGGATTGACCCACAGTGTGGGTCAATCCCACCCTGCAAGGCGGATTCTTAACCACTGGACCGCCAGGGAAGACCCTAGACCTCACTGATCAAAAGGAGAGATTCCTTGCAGCACCTCTGAAGTACAGATGACCCAGTGAGAACCCTTTTCTTTTTTGACAAGAGAAGTCTACAGCCGAGGCAGGAAGCAGAAGGGAGGACTCCGAACTCAGCAACCAAACAACAGTAATAGTAACAGCAGTACCTAACATTTCATGAGCATTTATAGTGAACCAGGTACTGTTCTGCCTGGAGGAGGAAATGGCGACCACTCCAGTGTTCTTGCCTGGAGTATTCCATGGACAGAGGAGCCTGGTGGGGTACCGTCCATGCAGTTGCAAAGAGTCAACAGGACTGAACACGCACGCACAGGTTCTATTCTACCTGCTTTACATACAGCACCTCATTTAATTCTCACTTTACACTTGAGGAAAACTGAGGCACAGAGTCACTAAGTAGTTTAACATCATTCACCTAACGAGTAACCAGAACTCAAACCTGGACAGTGTGGCTTGGTGTCTGCATTCGTAACCACTAGGTTCCAATGCCTCTCAACCAGTACTCACCCCCTGAACACTGAGGCCAACACTTTGCTACCAAATCCTTGTTCCTCGAGGGGGATTTAAAACAGTCGTGAGTCACCCAGAAGCTTGCCAAAATGCAGGACCTCAGGCTCCGTCCCAGACCTCCAGAAACAGAATCTGCATTTGTAGCAAGCTCCCCTAGTGACTGCTTTGCACATTAACACGTTTCAGAAGCACCGTCCCAGAAAACAGAACTTGACTCCTAGCTGCTATTGACAAGTTGCCTGCCTTGGCTTCTATTTTGTTTTCACTAAAGTTCCTCTCTTTGAGATCCTGGTTTTGGCCCTCTAGAAATGCTATTATTTCCAACTCCCCCAACCCCCAGTCAAACCCCGCAGGGCTTTTCCAGAAAGGGAGGTCTCTCAATGACCTCCAGGAGCCCCAGCCTCCAAGCAGAGGAACTGCAGCCGCGGCTAGGGCACCACCCGAGAGGCCTGCCAAGAAGGAATGTGGAGCAGTGCTGCTGCTGGGCAAAAACGCCCTGCTGTCGGCGGGAACATTTTTTCACCAGAGAGAACCTTGGGCCTTTGTGCTCCCCTAGAGCCCTCCTCTCCACGTGGCCAGTTTCTCTTTACCCCAATGAGGGACAACTCCAGTGAAAACCGGACTGGGCACTGGAGGTGGCAGTGTCTGGGCAGCAGTTCACCCTTGGCCGCTCCCAGCTGAGCTCACATGGCCGACATTCAGAGCACACAGTCCTGTGTGAGCGGCTCAAGCTCACCCTTTGGATCAGAAGACATGTGCAGCTCAGCTGCATTATGTAAGTGCTCTGCAGTCAGAAGCACATGGAGGAAATTAACTTGGGATTTCCAAAAATACTAAAAGGACAGTAATTCAGGGACTCCGTGGAGCTAGCCTTTTAAAACAAGACAGCAAATCTTTAGGCAAAGACTTCTCCAGAGACAGCAGATTCTGTGTTGAGAAATATTTTTGTTTATTTGTTATTAATAGGAGGAAGAAAAATGATAGTGAACTCTTTTTTTGGGTCCAGATCGCCCTTGACCAAGTTTCTCTGTTTCAAGCCAAGGGTATTTAACTGTAATGATGATATTGTTGGCTGGCCAAACTGGCTGCATATGGCATTAATAGAAATTAACTTCTCCTAAGGGTTTCCCAGGTGATGCAGTGGTAAAGAAGCTGCCTGCCAATTGCCACGCGATCTTCACTGCACCGTCTTTTGTTTCAGTGCATGAACCCTCTAGTTGTGGTGTGTGGGCCCCCGAGAGAGCAAGCTCAGTGCTGTAGCCCCTAGACTTCATTGCTCCATGGCACGTGGGATCTTAGTTCCCCAACCAGGGATTGACCCACAGTGTGGGTCAATCCCACCCTGCAAGGCGGATTCTTAACCACTGGACCGCCAGGGAAGACCCTAGACCTCACTGATCAAAAGGAGAGATTCCTTGCAGCACCTCTGAAGTACAGATGACCCAGTGAGAACCCTTTTCTTTTTTGACAAGAGAAGTCTACAGCCGAGGCAGGAAGCAGAAGGGAGGACTCCGAACTCAGCAACCAAACAACAGTAATAGTAACAGCAGTACCTAACATTTCATGAGCATTTATAGTGAACCAGGTACTGTTCTGCCTGGAGGAGGAAATGGCGACCACTCCAGTGTTCTTGCCTGGAGTATTCCATGGACAGAGGAGCCTGGTGGGGTACCGTCCATGCAGTTGCAAAGAGTCAGACAGGACTGAACACGCACGCACAGGTTCTATTCTACCTGCTTTACATACAGCACCTCATTTAATTCTCACTTTACACTTGAGGAAAACTGAGGCACAGAGTCACTAAGTAGTTTAACATCATTCACCTAACGAGTAACCAGAACTCAAACCTGGACAGTGTGGCTTGGTGTCTGCATTCGTAACCACTAGGTTCCAATGCCTCTCAACCAGTACTCACCCCCTGAACACTGAGGCCAACACTTTGCTACCAAATCCTTGTTCCTCGAGGGGGATTTAAAACAGTCGTGAGTCACCCAGAAGCTTGCCAAAATGCAGGACCTCAGGCTCCGTCCCAGACCTCCAGAAACAGAATCTGCATTTGTAGCAAGCTCCCCTAGTGACTGCTTTGCACATTAACACGTTTCAGAAGCACCGTCCCAGAAAACAGAACTTGACTCCTAGCTGCTATTGACAAGTTGCCTGCCTTGGCTTCTATTTTGTTTTCACTAAAGTTCCTCTCTTTGAGATCCTGGTTTTGGCCCTCTAGAAATGCTATTATTTCCAACTCCCCCAACCCCCAGTCAAACCCCGCAGGGCTTTTCCAGAAAGGGAGGTCTCTCAATGACCTCCAGGAGCCCCAGCCTCCAAGCAGAGGAACTGCAGCCGCGGCTAGGGCACCACCCGAGAGGCCTGCCAAGAAGGAATGTGGAGCAGTGCTGCTGCTGGGCAAAAACGCCCTGCTGTCGGCGGGCACATTTTCTCACCAGAGAGAACCTTGGGCCTTTGTGCTCCCCTAGAGCCCTCCTCTCCACGTGGCCAGTTTCTCTTTACCCCAATGAGGGACAACTCCAGTGAAAACCGGACTGGGCACTGGAGGTGGCAGTGTCTGGGCAGCAGTTCACCCTTGGCCGCTCCCAGCTGAGCTCACATGGCCGACATTCAGAGCACACAGTCCTGTGTGAGCGGCTCAAGCTCACCCTTTGGATCAGAAGACATGTGCAGCTCAGCTGCATTATGTAAGTGCTCTGCAGTCAGAAGCACAGTGGAGGAAATTAACTTGGGATTTCCAAAAATACTAAAAGGACAGTAATTCAGGGACTCCGTGGAGCTAGCCTTTTAAAACAAGACAGCAAATCTTTAGGCAAAGACTTCTCCAGAGACAGCAGATTCTGTGTTGAGAAATATTTTTGTTTATTTGTTATTAATAGGAGGAAGAAAAATGATAGTGAACTCTTTTTTTGGGTCCAGATCGCCCTTGACCAAGTTTCTCTGTTTCAAGCCAAGGGTATTTAACTGTAATGATGATATTGTTGGCTGGCCAAACTGGCTGCATATGGCATTAATAGAAATTAACTTCTCCTAAGGGTTTCCCAGGTGATGCAGTGGTAAAGAAGCTGCCTGCCAATGCAGGAGACACAAGAGACAAGGGCTCAATCCCTAGGTCTGGAAGGTGCCCTGGAGCAGGAAATAGCAACCCACTCTAGTATTCTTGCCTGGAAAATTCCATGGACAGAGGAGCCTGGCAGTTTATGGTTCATGGGGCTGCAAAGAGTTGGATATGACTGAGAGAGCACGTGCACACACACACACAATTTCTCCTGGAAATGGGATGAACTGAGAGAATAGCACTGATATATAGACGTGGGCTGTCTATAAAATAGCTGAGGAGAAGCTGCTGTATATAACTCAGGGAGACCAGCCTGACACTCTGTGATAACCTGACCGAGAGGGGCGGGATGGGAGTGGGGCGTGAGAGAGGCTCAAGAGGGAAGGGATATATGTATACAGATAGCTGATTCATACTGTTGTAAGCAGAAGCTAACACAACAGTGTAAAGCCATTATACTCCAATTTAAAAAAAAAGAAATTAAGAGTGCTTAGGCCAAATGGAAAAGGACAACCCAAACCCACAGTCCATAGCAGGGATGGATCTCTATGTATCACCTGGATAAAAATATATTTATTCTTCCCTAACTTGAAAGAGAAAGATGAAGATCAAAGTTTTCACGCCTTTGGGGCAGATGGAAACATTTTCTCAGCAGGGCTTCCCTGGTGGCTCACAGGTTAAAGCGTCTGCCTCCAATGTGGGAGACCCGAGGGGTTTGATCCCTGGGTCAGGAAGATCCCCTGGAGAAGGAAGTGGTAACCCACTCCAGTATTCTTGCCTGGAGAATCTCATGGACGTAGAAGCCTGGTAGGCTATGTCCACGGGGTTGCAAAGCGTCGGACACGACTGAGCGACTTCACTTCACTTCTTCAGAACAATAAAAATGATTCTGCTGGGTACAGAGAAACTCAAATTCCCTACCAGCAGACCACAGTTTGCAGTCTCCTTCTTGCTGGCCAAGCTCCAGGCAAGAATCACCCAACATGGACAGTGCACACGTGTCTAGCTCCCAGCAGTGGGAAGGAGTTGTTCTTACCAGGCATCCCGGGTCACCTTTTATTAATTGAGCAATTTCAGCTGATATTTCTACCAACTCCTTCTGTCCCCAAAGTTCCTGACGATAGGTGCAGCACAGAGCCAAGGAGAAAATGACAGAAATAAAGGGTGAGGTGAATGAACTGTTGCCCAACACCTATCTCAGTTGCAGTAGGAAGAGAAAGGTAATTAAAAAAGAAAAAAATGCAGAGGCTTATTTGGAGTACCATTTTAAAATCTAGAAGCAGTTCACACCTCCCCCCCCCCCTTTTTTTTCATTCTTACTGCAGTACATCCTTCCAGATGCAGTAAATTTGGGGCAAGTAGGGCTGGGGAAAGTGGAACAGGGCTTTGCTAATTAGTACTTGACAAAAAAAAGTCCTGAGGTTCAAATGCTACCATGAGCCATAAACTTCCCACTGCCACCAAGGCAAGGAGTGTGCTAGCCCTTCTCCTCCTCTAATAAATCTACATATTCTCGGCTGCCTTTCTCTGTCCATTTTGACTCTTAGAAAGTGTCCTTCATGGTTATTTTAATCTGATTTATCTGCTGAAGAACACAGTGTGGGAGTCAGTGTAGGAAGTGCAGGAGGATGACAGAGACACAGATTTGTGGGCCCCTGGCCTCTGGCAGAAGGCCTGGAGCCCACTATTCCGAGGGAGGCTTCTCAGAAGCAGCAACTGAAGTATCTGCAGAGCTAGAATGTTCTGCTGTGGCACAGTTCTCCCAGGTCACTTCCAGATCCGGAAACACCACTGGAAGACTACACCTATTGTAGTGATGCAGAGGTGTGTCCGCTTCTATCAGTCCCCCAACTCCCAACAAAATGTACAAAACCGCCTGCAGTTCTGCCTTCACGCTGAACCTGGGAGCAAAGAGTATGGTGGGGGTGGCATGAATGCGTCTGTGTCCAAACCCAAGAGCAATGATCATATTCCATCTATTTTGGGTGACTTCACCTCTCGTCTGATGCCAAAACAAATTGCATTTCTTGCCAATGAGCTGCAACATGTGTCCTAAGTTGTCAGGCTGGGGTTCTCAGGCCAGTGGTTCTCTAGCTTGGCTGCACATGTCAGCTTTAAAGACCCTAGTGCCCAGGCCATAACCCAGGACAATGAAATAGAACTGGGAGAGAAGGGGACCCAGGCATCTTCCAAAGGTCCTTAAGTGACTCCTGTGTGCCGCAAGGTTAGGAACCACTGCTCTAGTATGTCCCCCAGTTTTATTTATTTCACGGCCTCAATTCTCCAAAGGCTGGTTACTTGTCTTGTGCCACAAAAATGTAGGCTCCAGACACTCTGGATACCACATCCGCGTGTTCACTGCTGTGTCCCTAGCAGCAGTGCCTGGCAGATATTAGGCATTCATTAAGTAATTGCTCAATTAACATCTGCATTCTTGCATGGCCTCTGACTTCAGGATTTGACCCCAGCATCTGAGTTTAATCAGCAACAGAGTTTTCGTCATTGATCTCTGACCTCCACTACCACAAAAGAACAGGCAGTCCTGTGCAATGTCCTCCAAAACCTAATAAAAGAAGAACCTCCTTCGTGACAATATAACCAGCAAGCAGTCTGGATTCTATTTACTCTGCCTGGCACGCTGCCACTGGGAGAGGGGCAGAGTCTGAGACTCAGTGCATGCTAGGGATGGCAGGTCATTTGAGGGTGTTTGTCAACCCCAACCTCCTATCTATAGAAACTGGAGCAGAAGCAGAGCAATACAGCAGCTGAAAACTGTGTGGGCAGGCTCTCCACAGGACTGTTTTTAGTGGTTCTCTCTATATTATATTAAGTGGGGCGGGAGGGCACTGAATAGACCCACTGCTGGGGGCACTCACTCTCCTAGCAGGGCACACACCTTGGAAAGGAAAGAATGGTGGAGAGCCGGCGTATCCCGGGAATAATTCTGCCCCTTGTGCAACAAGGCCACAAGCAAATATCCTCCAGAACAATGCAAACAAACCAGAGGACTACTGCAGGGCGTGTTGCACACAGATGGGAACACAGTGTCTCAGAACCCTTTGGTTTCAAACACTGCTTAAAGAGAAAACACATCCACTGCCTATGTTCATCTTCTCCCATGATCCTGTCCACTCCATCTCCTGGGTGTCATCAAAGAGGGGCCCTCGATACCACCGCTTTCCTGCTCCCTAATCTCAGCACATCAGTTGATAAAAGTCTAATTCACAATTGCTCAACCGTGCTTTATCTGGGGGCACTCACTCTCCTAGCAGGGCACACACCTTGGAAAGGAAAGAATGGTGGAGAGCCGGCGTATCCCGGGAATAATTCTGCCCCTTGTGCAACAAGGCCACAAGCAAATATCCTCCAGAACAATGCAAACAAACCAGAGGACTACTGCAGGGCGTGTTGCACACAGATGGGAACACAGTGTCTCAGAACCCTTTGGTTTCAAACACTGCTTAAAGAGAAAACACATCCACTGCCTATGTTCATCTTCTCCCATGATCCTGTCCACTCCATCTCCTGGGTGTCATCAAAGAGGGGCCCTCGATACCACCGCTTTCCTGCTCCCTAATCTCAGCACATCAGTTGATAAAAGTCTAATTCACAATTGCTCAACTGTGCTTTAAAATCAATCTCGAGAGAAGAGGAGGAAGGAGGGGACATTTTTGGTTCCTTTTTTTTTTTTCCCTGGCAAGTCCATAGCTGCTGAGGGAATTCTCCAAAGTGGGTTAAGCATTGTTCTCTGTGCTCTAGCTCAGGACAAAGTGTCTCTAACTGAACATGCCCTTAAGCCTGGCACTTTGCCTTACCTGATACTAAGCCAGAGTCTCTAGACATCTCCCAGAGACAGGATGATCTTGGTGGAGGAAAGGCAGGATGGATGAAAAAAATGGATTAAAAAAACCCCGAGGGCTTAGAGATGACCTTCAGGAGCTGGGCAATGCGCTCTTTGCTTGAAGAACGCAGGCATCTGCTGCGCTGTCAGTTCAGGAACCCTCCCTGTCCTCACCCCGCCCGCACCGCGCCCCAGGTTCACGCCTAGACCGGAGTCCCCGCTGTGCCACTCACTGGCCTCAAGACCAAGGGGAGGTCAGCCCGTGTCTCTAGTACTCGAGTCTCACCCGTACAATGGGGATCGGGATCTGTTCCACAGGAACGTGGTGAGGACCAGCCAAAGAGGGCAGCACCCGGTGCGGACCCGCGGTGTCAGAGGCTAGCCCTTCGGAGGCTAACCCCTCCTCCCCCCGCCCAGGCTGTCACTAGCCGGACTCACCGCTCCCCCGGTCCCGGCTTCTCCCCTCCGGGGACTCGGCTCCGTCGCCCTGCTGCACCTCCTTAAGGTCGGGGTCCTTCGGCAGAGGCGACTGGGACCGGAGCCTCGGCTCTTGAAGGTGGGTGCCCCAGAGGCCGGGCTGCGTGCCCCGGGCCCACGAACCGCGCCCCCGCCCCGGGGCCCCCCTCACCTCCATCGGTTGATCCCGACTGAAGAGGAGGCCGCGAACCAAGGGTCGAGGATGTAAACGCAACGCAAGCAGTGCGCCCCGCGCACGGCCGCCAGCAGAGCCGGGTTGTCATGGAGCCGAAGCCCCTTGCGGAACCAGTGCACTGAGGAGGCGCCGTCCCCACGGGCCGCGGGCGCCTGGGCCGCCGCCGCAGCCGCTGAGGTAGACGCCGCCGCCGCCGCTGCCGCCGCCGCCATCACCGCCCTGACTGCTGGGGCTGCCACCGACCCGCCCCAGTGGGCGCCGCGGGCCCGGCCCCCGGCCCGCCCAGTGACCTATGACGTCACGGCTCCTCCCTGGGGCCCCGCCCCACGACCCTGGAGCGCCTCTGCTATTGGCTGAGTGCCTCTCGCCGGGCGATTGGCTCAGCGGCGCCCGGTCTGTCCCCGCCCCCTCACGTTCCCGCCAGGTGTGGGCTCTCTGGAGAGGAGCCTGAGGGCGAGATGCGGAGAATGGCGAAGAGTGGCGCTTCCCAAGGAGGTCTGGGCGTGGATGGTGTCTGGAGGGACAGTAGATCCCAGACGTCTTGCTTGAAGCTGTGCGGGCTGGCGGGGTTGCTGTGACTCCAAAAAGTGACTAACAGGACGAACAAATGGCTGCCCTACGTCATCATCGTCATCGATAACATCGTCACCTACCTCACTCTATACATCATTACAACATTTTACTACAGCCACTATTTATTGAGTGCATCTTTTAAGCCATGCAGCATGATAATACCCTTACATTGACGTGTGGAGAGGTGCCCTGCTGTGCAGCAGTAGATGGGTTGGGAGTAGGGACTGGAAATGTGGAGAATGTGATTTGAGATAGTAATTATGCCATCAGATGAATTTTTTCTTTTTGTTCTGGGTTTAGTAGACTCAGTGGCGCCTCTGTATGCAAAGCACTGAACTGGAGTCTGTGTGAGATTGACACTCCCCAGTCCTCCCCAGGGGAGCCAAGTGGAGCCCTCTTCTTCTGAGGGTTCTCAAATGAATCTGTCTCAATTTGGCCATGAATCTGTCTCAATTTGGCCGTAGGTGTGCCTGTGCTCAGAACACTTCCTGAACTTGGGAATGAGAAATGAAGGAGTTTAGCAATATAGCCAGCAATTTAGCAGCATTACTTGGAACAACTCTGTAAACCACAGTGTTATTGCAACCCGAAGCTCTCTCATTGTCAGGGCTTTGTACAAACTGTTCCCTCAAACCTGGATCACATACCACACCCCACCCCCTTTCTAATTTCAGTTTGTCCTGTGTCTCTGCCTTAGTGTGACTTCACCAGGGCTTCCCAAGTGACTTAGTGAAAAAGAATCCAGTTGGCAATGCAGAAGACATGGGTTCAATATCTGGTCTGGGAAGATCCCCTGGAGAAGGAAATGGCAACCCACTCCAGTATTCTTGCTGGGGAAATCCCTGGACAGAGGAACCTGGTAGGCTTCAGTCATAAGGTTGCAGAGTCAGACACGCCTAGCAACTGAACAACAACAAAGCAATGCTGTTCAGTGTAGAGGTCATTTGCTATCAATATAGATAGCGCATCTCACTCTGTGCTTTTTATCACTGGCCTTATACATGGTATTGGAATTTCTCATCTGTCTGCCTCATTAGATTATAATCTCCTGGAGGGCAAGGACTGTGGCTCATTTACAGCTATATTTCCAGGATCTAGCTCAGTGCTTGGCACTTCACGCGCAAGGATTATTTGTGTAAAAGTTGGACAAGGACTAGAATCTTAGGTTGCCAGGAACATTAATGGTCTATCCCAGTCCTGACCCTGTTGTTAATTTTTAATCTTCTCTCCAAAGTCTTGCTGAATAATGAGATGCCACCTTTTGTTATTTTTAAAAAATATTTATTTATATAATATTTAATTGAGATATAGTTGAGCATTACTTTTCTTTTGAGACTTTGTGTCCTGTCTTCTAGCCCTTTTTGCCTCCACAAGGAGTGGAAAAGAGAGTGTCCTACTAGGAGCGAACAGAGAGTGGAAGGAGACTGTTCTTTCCTATAGCCTCAAAGATGGGTATTTGCTGCTTCTCCTCTGCACTCCCATGATGCTTTCTCTATGGAGCATAAGCTCTGTGAGGGCAGGGACTGCTCACCAGTGAATTCCCAGCACTTAGTTTGGTACCTGACATGCAGTGGGTGCTCATAAATGTTTGTTGAGTGCCTGGGTGATTGTCATTTATCTCTCTTTTTCTTTCTTTTTTAGTTGACATGTCTTGCAAGTTTGGCAGTTTATTCGTTGAGGAAATAGGGTCATTTTCCCTGCAGAGAGCCCACATTCTAATTGTTCTCATTGGCTGCATCTCTGAGAATCATTTAACACACCAGTCTCTAATCCTGTACTTCCTGTCAATTGTCATTTTCCCTGCAGAGAGCCCACATTCTGGACTGTACTCATTGGCTGCATCTCTGAGAGTCATTTAACATACCAGTCTCTAATCCTGTACTTCCTGTCAATTGGAATCCAGGATTTTTTTTTTTTTTTTCAGACAAGAATAGCTTATAAATGAACTTTCCCTGGAAAGCAGGCACAAGATATCAACTTGGTCCTCATTTTGTGATTTTAAGATTGAGCACTGTTTTCCAATGCCATGGCCCTTTCTGTCCTATAGGTTATTATGAAAGGCAGTGTGGTCAAGCCCAAGGTCTTACACATTTGGAATGACTGTGTTAAAATTCTGATTCTGCTTTTGCTCTGTGTGATCTTAGGTAAACTAGTTGACCTCTCTGTGTCCCACTTTCTTAACCTATACAATAATTAGGATACAGTAAGCATTTAATAATAGCTAGCTACTATTATTCTAACCAGCAGGATCTCTGTCTGCTTTTATTTTCCTTGCAACACCCATGCCCTGGGTCTTTACACATAATGAGTGTTCCATAAGTTGCTGAGTGAATAAAAGATTTTAGTCAGTTTTTTAAAATCCTCAAAATTATACCAATAATGAAAAGGGAAGTCATCACCATCAATCCCCAAACAAATCAATTACTTTTAATCTTCATGTAGCCTTCCAGACTTTGTCCATAAACATCTGAGTTCTGCAACTTTAATCAAAGCAGAGGTGCAATGTTGCATGCATCTTTGAACAAAATATTAAACATGTTTCGTAAGGCTGAGCACCAAAGAGCTGATTTTTTCTAACTGTGGTGCTGGAGAAGATTCTTGAGAGTCCCTTGGACAGCATGGAGATCAAACCAGTCAATCCTAAAGGAAATCAACCCTGAATATTCATTGGCAGGACTGAGGCTGAAGTTGAAGCTCCAATACTTTGGCCACCTGATGCAAAGAGATGGCTCATTGGAAAAGATCCTGATGCTGGGAAAGACAGGACAGAAGGAGAAGGAGGTGGCAGAGGATAAGATGACTGGATGGCATCACTGACTCAATGAACATGAGTTTGAGCAGACTCTGGGAGATGGTAAAGGACAGAGAAGCCTGGTGTGCTGTAGTTCATGGGGTTGCAAAGAGTTAGACATGACTTAGTGACTGAACAACAACATATTGCTGTTATTGTCTTTGTGTTTGTTATTTTTATTTTCAAGTTGATAAAGATGAATTATCTTGTTGAATGATTACATATTGTTTGAGTATAATAACAGAATAATATCCAAGAATCCGGACGTAAATCTGGCACTGGATGGAATACTGGAGTGCAAAGTCCACTTTGGGACTTTGCAGTTCAAAAGGGACATAGAGAAACTGGAGAGAGACCAAAGAAGTCTGTAAATTGCTAAGTAGGTGAAATGTACTTATGAGTTATTGCATCTTTGAGATAAAAGAGAACTGAGGTACACATCTTGTTGTTTATTTATTAACACCTTGCTATTTACAAGCATCTCTGGAGAGTAGTTGCCATGTGGATGCCAAACGGCTACTCCTTGTTTCCACTAAAGAAAGTGAAAGTCACTCAGTCGTGTCCGATTCTTTGCAACCCCGTGGACTGCAGCCCGCCAGGCTCCTCTGTCCATGGGATTCTCCAGGCCAGAATACTGGAGTGGGTAGCCACCAGGGAAGCCCATGTTTCCACTAAGGGCAGCACAAAAGAATCTAGGTTAGAAAGAGTAAGAGATTTAAGGAGGGACTTTATACTAAGTGGGCTTCCCTGGTGGCTCAGTCAGTAAAGAATTCACCTGCAATGTGGGAGACCTGGGTTCCGTCCGTGGGTTGGGAAGATCCCTGGGTTGGGACGATCCCCTGGAGAAGGGAATGGCAACCTACTCCAGTATTCTGGTCTGGAAAACCCCATGGACAGAGCAGCCTGGCGGGCTACAGTCCATGGGGTCTCAAGAGTTAGACACAACTGAGTGATTTTCATTTCCACTTTTTATACTAAGTGGTTTAGGAATGAGACAAATTAGCCAAGTATTGGGAAGTTTCTTTCTTTGCTAAAAATATTCAAGAAAACAGAGGTCAGAGTCCTGTTTTCTCTTTTTGTAGTAGTTCTGCATGGAGACTGGCTTAGGCAGCTTTTTACATTCCCTAAGAACTATGCTTTGTATTGCTTTGTATTATTTGACAATTGATTGAAAGGTAACCAGGAGCAGGAGAGAGGGAGGGAGTGACTTTAAGTGACCCTCGCCCTCTAGTGGTCAGAATGAGAAAGAAGCAACTGCTCAGTTTCAGGCTGAGCTGGGAGCCGTAGGGGCCCGTCCTCTTAAGTTAAACTCAGTGTGCAATTGCAGCATTCTTAGCTTCAACACTTCACTCAAAGCCTACTTTGATGTATGCTACTCGAGCTATTTGGCTTAAGAAGCTGTAAAACTTATTGAGAGGATGGACTGAAAAGCCAGACGATGTTTCCATGTCCAATTCTGGTTAACTAGTATTAATAAACGACTTGGGCAAGTTACTTAATCTCCCTGGGCCTCAGTTTCCTGATTTGTAAAATGGGGATAATGATAACAATGATGATGATGATGATGATGATGATGATAAAACAGATGCAGCATGGAATTGGAACAAGATAAAAAAGATAAACATCTCAGAACTGAGAATCTAGAAACAGAGCCTCACATATGTGGGTATTTATTTATGACAAAGATGTCTGTGTAAAAAAGTGGAGTAAAAATGGTTTTCCCCACAATGAAAATGGGCCAACCAAGTGACTTTCAGCTGGTTGGCCTATTTCCATTATAGGAAAACCCATTTTTAGTCGCTCAGTTGTGTCTGACTCTTTGTGACCCCAGGCAGGCTACAGTCCATGGGGCTGCAAAGAGTTGGACGTGACTAAAGTGACTTAGCATGCACCAAGAGTACTGGAGTCAGTTGCCATTTCCTCCTTCAGGGGATCTTTCAGACCCAGAGACTGAATTCCTGTCTCTTGCATTGCAGGCAGATTCTTTACTGTCTGAGCCACAAGAGAAGCACCAGGTCGACCGGGTATCCTAGTGTTAAAAAGAAAAGAAAAGAAAATTGACCTCTGTGTCAGGGCCTACACACAAATCAATTCCAAGTAGACTACATGCTTAATATGAAAGGTAAAACAGTAAAGCTTTGAGAGGATTACATAGGAGAATATCCTTATGTCCTTGGGGGAAGACAAAGAATTCTTTAATACAAAGTGCTAATCATAAAGGAAAGATTGATAAAGTGAACTATATTAAACTTAGTTTTTGTGTATCAAAAGAAGCATCATTTAGAGAGTGAAAAGGCAAATTACAGAATGAGAGAAGATAGTTGTAATGCTTATTCTTAGAGAGCTCAGATCCATAATATTTAACAAATTCTTACAAATAAAAAAGAGAAAAAAGATAGGCAACCCACGGTGAAAGTCACCCAGCTGGTCGAACAGGCGCCTCCCACCTCCTCCCCGACAAAGGGCACAGAGACGACCAGTGAGCACAGGAAAAGGTGCTCACCTTTCTAAGTTCAGTGGAGAAACACAAACAATCACAGTGAGATGCCACAGTAGACCCACTAGAACAGGTAAAGTTACAAGAGTTGACAAAACTGTGGGTTGGGGAAAAGGTGAGCCATCAAAACACACATATTCTGTTGTTGGAAGTGTAAATTGATACAACTCCTTTAGAAAGCTGTGTTGTACACCACCTTTGAAAACCCAAATGCCCTTAGAAGTTTAGGCAGATAGGATGCTGGCTCCGATTGGGTCTAGTGTGGTGAGTCCAGAATTCCACGCATTTGTCCCTGTCCTCTCTGGCTGTGTTTGTTCCAGAGTGTTTGCTCCTAAGGATGTCCCCAGCAATGGCCAGGGCTTGGTGGAGTTGAAACAGCCAATGGCCGCCCAGATCCTATAAAGAACGGTGGTTCTGGGCTTCCCTGGTGGTCCAGTGGTTAAGACTTGCTTCCACTGCAGAGAGTGCAGCTTCCAAGCCTGGGCAGGGAACTAAGGTCCTGCCTGCCATCTATGTCACATGCTTAATCGTGTTTGACTCTTTGCAACCCTGTGGACCAGAGCCCACCAGGCTCCTCTGTCCATGGGATTTTCGAGGCGAGATACCAGAGCGGGTTGCCATTTCCTCTTCTAGGGGATCTTCCCAATGCAGGGATCGAACCTGGGTCTCCTGCGTTGGCAGGTGGATTTTTTACCATCTAAGCTACCTGCCTGCTAGGTGGTGCAACCAAAAAATACACAGAGAACTGGCTTTAAAAAATTCTTTACTTATTAAAAACAAACAAACAAAAAACAGTGGCTCTCTGAAGATTGCCCTAGGAGCCTTCCTAGACTGTTCTGCTGGCCAAAGAATTTGAGGAAGATCGTCTTGAGGAAGACTGTCCTACAGACACACAGGAGGTATCACCTGAGGCAGGAAGTAACCAGTATCACCTTGTTGTTAAATCCTATGGGGGCTTGAGGACTTCCCTGATGACTCAGTGGTAAAAATCCACCTGCAATGCAGGAGCCTCAGGAGACAAGGGGTCGATTCCTGGGTCAGAAAGATCCCCTGGGGGAGGAAAATGGCAACCCACTCCAGTATTACCTGGAGAATCCCATGGACAGAGGAGCCTGGCGGGCTACAGTCCATGGGCTTACAGAGAGTCGGACACTGAAGCGACTTAGCATGTAGCACGCACGAATGGGGGCTTGAACCAGCTGTCAGACCCAAGGAGGGGACAACATTGGGTGGGTTGGGCCTCACCTTCTGCTGACTCACCACTTGAGACTTTGATAACATTGAGCAACGGGCCAAAGAAATGAGTGAGCTCTTTTCTAACCTTTGTCATAGATGACTCTGAACCGGCAGGATGTTTGAGCTGTGATCAGATGAGATGTGGCCATCAGACTCAGCCCAGAGGCTGGTGGGGGATGGGCTGGCGGCTGTGCTCAGATCCCCAGGACTTCTGCCCTCAGAGGTGAGGCTGCAGCCTAGGATTAGTCACTCAGTCGTGTCCAACTCTATGAACCCTTGGACTATAGCCTGCTAGGCTCTTCGTCCATGGGATTCTCCAGGCAAGAATACTGGAGCAGGTTCCCAGTCCCTTCTTCAGGGGATATTCCTGACTCGGGATTGAACACGGGTCTCCTGCATTGCAGGAAGATTCTTTCCCATTTGAGCCACAAGGGAGAAAAAGGAGTAAATGTAAGAAAGCAAAACCAGAGGGAAGGACTGCAACTGGGAGTAAGGGGTATCAGTTTAGTTCAGTTCAGTCACTCAGTTGTGTCCAACTCTTTGCGACCCCATGAATTGCAGCACGCCAGGCTTCCCTGTCCATCACCAACTCCTGGAGTTCACTCAAACTCACATCCATCAAGTTGGTGATGCCATCCAGCCATCTCATCCTCTGTTGTCCCCTTCTCCTCCTTCCCCCAATCCCTCCCAGCATCAGTCTTTTCCAATGAGTCGACTCTTTACATGAGGTAGCCAAAGTACTGGAGTTTCAGCTTTAGCATCATTCCTTCCAAAGAATACTCAGGACTGATCTCCTTTAGAATGGACTGGTTGGATCTCCTGGCAGTCCAAGAGACTCTCAAGAGTCTTCTCCAACACCACAGTTCAAAAGCATCAATTCTTCGGCGTTCAGCTTTCTTCACAGTCCAACTCTCACATCCATACATGACCACTGGAAAAACCATAGCCATAACTTTGTTTAATTTCATAGGTTCTTGAAATTTAGTTCTATGAAAACTGAAATTTCGTAGGTTCTTGCTCAAGAAAACAGCAACTGCTCTTTAAGCTCAAAGAAGGGAAGCGTGGTGTGTGTTTGTAGGTCTGTGCGCGGCAGGAACCCAGCTAGCAACAGTAGCCACAAAACACCTACCTTTAGGCCACCAGGAAAAGGGCCTCATTAATGAGCCTGTCTCTGCTACTCCTGCTCCAGGGCCCTGGAAGGGAGGATGACTTAGAGGAGATGGATTACTGAGGCCGCTTGCTTGGGCTGCCCTCAGTTACAAGCCTTTGTTGGAGGACTGGCATCCCCACCACCGCCCTCCACACACAGAGTAGGCTTTTGGCTGCTGTAGCGGGACCCATGGGCATAACCCAGATCCTGCTTCACCAGAAATTAAATCAAGCGTCAGAAAGCCCCCTAGGGGCTTCCCTGGTGGCTCAGTGGTAAATAACTCACCTGCCAATGCAGGAGACACGGGTTCGGCCTCTGATCTGGGAAGACCCGATGTGCTGAGGAGCAAGTAAACCCGTGAGCCATAGCTATTGAGCCTTCTAGAGGCAGGGAGCCGTGAAGACTGAAGCCCACTTGTCCTAAAGCCTGTGCTTGGCAACCAGAGAGTAGCCCCCACTGCAGCAGAGACCCAGCACGGCAAAAAAGAAATTCAATTATTCTTTTAAAAGCCACTGGATATAAAGACAGACATCCTCTTCCCGCTTCCCTCTCCCTCTAAGAGCTTGTGATCTCCTGTTGCCTCTCTTCGGATTTTTCTGCATTTCTTTTTCTCCAGACCAGTTTTCTCTGCCTGCTCTAACTTCTGGCTATGTCTAAGAGAGGACTGACCAGTGTCTCTTGAGTCCTGGCTTAGGAATGGTAATTGGCTTGGGACACCAGTCCAGTCAATAGTGGACTGGGGGGTTGCGTGTGTGCTCAGTCGTGTCCAACTCTTTGTGACCCCATGGACTGGAGCCCGCCAGGCTCCTCTGTCCATGAGATTCTTTGAATGCTGGAGTGGGTTGCCATTTCCTACTCCAGGGGATCGTCCTGACCCAGGGATCAAACCCTCATGTCCTGTGTCCCCTGCATTGCAGGTGGATTCTTTACCTCCTGAGCCATTAGGGATGCGCTTAGAGAACCTCAATGCCTTGTTAAGTGACCTGAGTAGGAACTGTGAAGCAGAGGTTTAAACACAAGTCCGTCTGAGTTCGAAGCCTTAGAGTTTTTCACTGCATCAACAAAGTTTTTAGAAAATGCCAAGGACTTATGTCAATTTTATCTCCATAAAAATTAATAAAGAGGATAAGATTAATTTAAATTTAAATTAATTTTTAAAAAGAAGCCAGCTATGAAATAATGGGTATAGGATGAACTCATCTCTTTGTGTGTTTTTTTAGAAAAAATTTACATGTGTCTGAAAATTGGGGATCGTCCTGACCCAGGGATCAAACCCTCATGTCCTGTGTCCCCTGCATTGCAGGTGGATTCTTTACCTCCTGAGCCATTAGGGATGCGCTTAGAGAACCTCAATGCCTTGTTAAGTGACCTGAGTAGGAACTGTGAAGCAGAGGTTTAAACACAAGTCCGTCTGAGTTCGAAGCCTTAGAGTTTTTCACTGCATCAACAAAGTTTTTAGAAAATGCCAAGGACTTATGTCAATTTTATCTCCATAAAAATTAATAAAGAGGATAAGATTAATTTAAATTTAAATTAATTTTTAAAAAGAAGCCAGCTATGAAATAATGGGTATAGGATGAACTCATCTCTTTGTGTTTTTTTTTAGAAAAAATTTACATGTGTCTGAAAATTTATAAAAACAAAGAAATGATTCAGAAACAGACATCAGAAGGTAATGGGAGTTAACATTAAGGAAGGTGATGTAACTGTGTTCTCAGGGATAGGTTACAGGGATTGGGAAGGGGTGGATGGAGGAAAAATTGATTCTATGTTTCTGTGTCATTTGAATTTTTAAAATATTATTGTTCAATTTATGGTTAATTAATACTTTTTTTCAAAAGATATTATGTTAACTAACTTAAAAAATGACAAGTACAATGACTTTGCTTAGTTCACATTCAAAAGGAACATGCTCCCATCCTGTTACCAAGTGGTGAGGGGCTTAGTATCCAGAGCTGGGGACTAAGGTGTCCCCTGTTTCCCTCCCATGTTACTCTTAGAAGCCCTGCAACCCCACCCAGCCCCCTTTTATAAGACAGAGTGTATTAACAGCCCTTCCCACACCTGCCAACAGTCTGGTGGGGCTAGAAATGTGATGTGATTCCAGCCTCTCCAGTGGAGGTTCTCAGATCAGAGTGTTCCTAGGTATTCAAAATGCAGATTCCCTGTAAAGTATGACTCAGGGGAGTCTGGGGTGACGCCTGGAAATCTGCATTTTGGATGGTGCACAGGCAGCTAAGATGCTGGTGATCCTGCCTGAATCACAGACCGGAAGGCACTGCTTTAAGGCATGGCTGGGGCATGCTGGGTCCCCGAGGTTCTGAGGCCCCTTTGTCAAGCCAGATGCAAACAACCAAATCACACTGAGCCGGCGCTAGGCCTGGCAGCATCGCGTTTCCCAGTACCTCTTCCAGTCCCACCACGACCCCAGCTCAGGAGAAGGCGTCCTGGGGCTTGGTAACACTGGCTGGGGGAGGGGAAGGCAGGGGAACCCAACACTGAGCAGCCTCGAACTCTGGCTTAGGGCGTATATTGGGGAAATTAGCACTAATTAGAGCTCTTCATAATGCATTGAGCTTGTCCTGTGCCGGTTTCGCTACTAAGCAAAACATGTAAGTACAGTTCAGTTCAGTTCAGTAGCTCAGT
Organism: Madoqua kirkii; assembly: GCA_006408675.1. Lineage (NCBI taxonomy): Eukaryota > Metazoa > Chordata > Mammalia > Artiodactyla > Bovidae > Madoqua > Madoqua kirkii. Next base: position 30,861 of record SJYC01101925.1, read on the forward strand.
CGTGTCCGACTCTTTGCAACCCCGTGGACTACAGCATGCCAGGCTTCCCTGTCCATCAGCACCTCACGGAGCTTGCTCAAACTCATGTTTATTGAGTCAGTGATGCCATCCAACCATCTCATCCTCTCCTGCCTTCAGTCTTTCCCAGCATCAGGGGCTTTTCCATGAGTCAGTTCTTCCCATCAGGTGGCCAAAGTATTGGAGTTTCAGCCTCAGCATCAGTCCTTTCAATGAATATTCAGGACTGATCTTCTTTAGGATGGACTGGTTGGATCTCCTTGCAGTCCAAGGGACTCTCGAGTCTTCTCCAATCCCACAGTTCAAAAACATCAGTTCTTTGGTGCTCGGCTTTCTTTATAGTATGTATGTACATATATTCGTTAAAAAAAAAAGGTTGGTTTTACCTCTTCTCTATAGAAGTGGAGGTGGGGGATCACAGAGATTAAGTCATTTGCCCAAGGTCACCCAGTGGCAGAGCCAGGGTTTGAACCTAACCCAGGGAAATGAATAATGGTCCTAAAGCTGGTCCTCACACCCGGGATAGCTAGATGGGTCAATGTGGTTTTCAAAAGGCCTGCCACACATGAGTGTCAGGAAAGAGTGGGATGTTCCCTTCTTCTCTATAGAAGTGGAGGTGGGGGATCACAGAGATTAAGTCATTTGCCCAAGGTCACCCAGTGGCAGAGCCAGGGTTTGAACCTAACCCAGGGAAATGAATAATGGTCCTAAAGCTGGTCCTCACACCCGGGATAGCTAGATGGGTTAATGTGGTTTTCAAAAGGCCTGCCACACATGAGTGTCAGGAAAGAGTGGGATGTTCCCAGATGCCTCTGGAGGGGTAAAATCACCCCCAGTGGAGCATGGCCAAATCAGGGGTGAAGGCCTGAGGGGCAGAGGGAGCAGTCGTAAAGGTTGATCCAAAAACCTGGCCCAAATGGGGCCCCGGATACAGTGACCCATAGGGTTAAAAAACCCCATGTTGAAACCATGTCCTGTAAGGTTAACAGAAACTGATGACTCACAGACATTCTTGAGCTAGTCATCAGTTCAGTTCAGTCGCTCAGTCGTGTCCGACTCTTCGAGACCCCATGAACTGCAGCACGCCAGGCCTCCCTGTCCATCACCATCTCCCGGAGTTCACATAGACTCAACATTCATCGAGTCAGTGATGCCATCCAGCCATCTCATTCTCTGTCATCCCCTTCTCCTCCTGCCCTCAATCCCTCTCAGCGTCAGAGTCTTTTCCAATGAGTCAACTCTTCACACGAGGTGGCCAGAGTACTGGAGTTTCAGCTTTAGCATCATTCCTTCCAAAGAAATCCCAGGGCTGATCTCCTTCAGAATGGACTGGTTGGATCTCCTTGCAGTCCAAGGGATTCTCAAGAGTCTTCTCCAACACCACAGTTCAAAAGCATCAATTCTTCGGCGCTCAGCCTTCTTCACAGTCCAACTTTCACATCCATACATGACCACAGGAAAAACCATAGCTAGTCATACAACTTACTAAATCCCCCACAACCGTGGCCTGCCTTAATTATTTTGAGCAAGCCCACTTTAATTATTTTGTTGCAAGTTACATACTCTTCAAGCTTCACTCAGCCTAAATGATTAGAGATTTGCCCATGTTGTTTTCCAGGAACTTAAAGTCAACTGTGTCTTCTTTGAGCTCAGTTGTTTGGAACCAACGACACTAAGATTGGGCTTCTGCAGCTGTCGGATAAACACCCTTTGACATCATGGAGGGCCCAAAATGCCATCCTCACATCACGCTGAGCCGCCTCCGTTTTTGAAACCCTTGAGGCGACATGTAACTCAGATATGCATGAGCAGAACACGGATTACTTCATCTTTTCCCTTCCTTCAGTCACCTTTTCCCACAACTAAGGCCAGCCTGCTTCTTAATCCCATGACTATCCCAAGCCCCTTGCCTTTAGGGAGGCAGGTGTGAGATTTGTCCTCCTGTCTCCGTGCTTGGCTGAAGTGAAACTGAAAGTGTCAGTCACTCAATTGTGTTCGACTCTTTGCAATCCATGTTCTGCCCAGGGAATTCTCCAGGCAAGATTAGTGGAGTGGGTTGCCATTCCCTTCTCCAGGGCATCTTCCTGACCCAGGGATCAAACCTGGGTCTCCTGCACTGCAGGGAGATTCTCTACCATCTGGGCTACCTAGGGAATAAACCCTTTGCTGCAAACTTCTGTGTCTCCGCATTTGGCTTGGTGTGCCACACCGGGCAGCAAGCTTAACCTCGTTCAGGAACGGAAGCACATATGTGGACTCATACAATATTTGTTCTGTTTAATTTCACTTTGCACAATGTTTTCAAGGTTTATCCATGTTGTAGCGTGTATCAGTACCTCATTTCTTTCTATTGATGTTGTTCAGTTGCTAAGTCGTGTCTGATTCTTCGTGACCTCATAGACTGCAGCACGCCAGGCTCCTCTGACCTCCACTGTCTCCTGGAATTTGCTCAGATTCTTTTCCACTGAGTCTGTGATGCTATCTAACCATATTGTTCCACTGTGTGTATATCCCACTTTTGTTTATCCATTCACCTGTCTGTGAACTCTTGAGGTATTTCTACCTTTCGGATATTGTGAATAATGATCCCATGAACATCCAAGTACCCTTCCTCTTAAGCAGCTTTATTGAGATTTAATTTACCTACCAAAAATAGTACCCATTTTGTGTCCAGTTCAGTGTTTTATGTTGAAGCATGTGTACAGAACTGTACAGCTATCACCATAGTCTAATTTTTGAACCACTTCCTAACTCCAGAAGGCCTCCCCCACCACCATTCCCATCAGCAGTTACCCCTCCATTGTCTCACTTCCACCCTCAGTTCTGGGCAGTTACTGATCTATTTATGTCTCTAGAGAAGTACCTGTTCTGGATATTTCGTATCAGTGATATCAACATGATGTGGTCTCTCATACCTGGCTTCTTTCATTTAGCTTTATATTTTTGAGCTTCCTCCATCGCTACCTGTTTTGTAAATAAAATTTTGTTACAACACAGTCCCATTCATTTTTAAAAAATATATGCTCGATGGCTGCCTTGAGCTACAAAGGCAGAATTGCTACAGACCCTATGGCCTGAAAAGCCCAAAACAGGTGCTATCCAGCCTTTTATAGAGAAAGCTTGTCAACTCTGGATTGAGGCTCTTTGAGTTGGGTTTTCTAGCATCTCAACTGATAAAGGCACCCAAAGAGAAAAAACCAAATGCTCAAATTGATGCCAAGAACCCCGGGTGAAAAAAAGCAAAGAAACACAGTGCAGGGAAAATCCTCATTGCCTGGGAGCAGGAGGCCGATCTGCTTAGCAGGAGAGGCGACCTGAACACTGGCCCCTTGGGGCCCCGAACAATGTACTGAAAGCTAAGGGGAGCGGCGTGTACAGACACTGAGCCACCTTCCCGGCGGAGGGACAGTGAAAGCTGTGTCAGGGCAGGGGTTCTGCTGTCGTTGCCTGTCTGCAGGTTGAATGCTCTCTCACCTTTCCCCACCGCCCCCATGCTGGAATGCACTTTAAAAATACGTATAAAGAGACTTCTCTTCTCTTAACCAGTATTGAGGATTCAGTTGTGAGCAAGGGAGACTCTCTGCTGTCAAGGACTTGACATCCCGTGGGGGAGAGAGTGCTAAGGCAGAAATGCCGAGGGTGGGATCTTATCGATTATCGTTTCCAAAGCACTTACCTGTGCCAGGGACCTGCTCAACTCATTTGATCCCCATGACCACGGGTGAGAGACATCATTTTTTTTAATCACCATTTTGCAGATGAGGAAACCAAGACACAGAAAGATTAAGGTATCCCTACAAGGCTGCAGAGCTAGTTGGTGGCAGAGCTGGGGTTTAAATCCAGGCAGTCTGACTCCAGGGTCCATGTTGGGTGAATAAAAGATGGATTTTCTGAGGAATCAGTGTGGACCAGGTGTTCCCAGATGCACGCTTCTTACCATCCAATCTGTCTTTGATGCTGAAAACTCAGCTTCTCTGTACACTGTACCAAATCAAATCTTGTAGACGGAGTTCTGGGTCAAGTAGAAAAGGGTAGCTTTATTGCTTTGCTGGGAAAAGGGGGCTACAGAGGGTTAATGCCCTCAAAACTGTGTGTCCCCAATTGGGAAAGATAGTTCAGTTCAGTTCAGTTGCTCAGTCATGTCCAACTCTTTGCGACCCCATGGACTGCAGCATGCCAGACTTCCCTGTCCATCACCAACTCCCGGAGCTTATTCAAACTCATGCCCATTGAGTCAGTGAAGCCATCCAGCCATCTCATCCTCTCTCTTCCCCTTTTCTTGATGCTTGTCAACTGTGGTGTTGGAGAAGACTCTTGAGAGACCCTTGGACTGCAAGGAGATCCATCCAGTCCATCCTAAAGGAAATCAACCTTGAATATTCATTGAAAGGACTGATGCTGAAGCTGAAGCTCGAATACTTTGGCCACCTGATGTGAAGAACTGACTCAGTGGAAAAGACCCTGATGCTGAGAAAGACTGAAGGCAGGAGAAGGGGGAAGATAGTGAGAAGTTTTATAGTAATTGTTCAAACAGAGTGTGATCAGCTTGTGGACATTCTTCCGAGGGGTCAGTGGTGAGGTCAGTAGGAGTCGGCATCATGTCCTTCATTCAGGTCCAGCCAGTCTGGGGTCTACATGCTTGTGGGCAGCAAACCACCCTCAATCGTTAACATGTCCCACCTAGAGAGGTTTCAGGGAAAAGAGCTCAGTGATGCTGTTGTGTGTCGGGGGGCGTCCCTGGTGGTCAGATGGTAAACAAGCTGGCTGCCATGCAGGAGACCTGGGTTTGATCTCTGGGTCGGGAAGATCCCCTGGAGGAGGAAATGGCAACTCACTCCAGTATTCTTGCCTGGAAAATTCCATGGACTGAGGAATGTGGTGGGCTACAGTCCACGGGGTCGCAAAGAGTCACAGGACTGAGCTTGTTGTCACTTGTACTTGTTGTGCGTATCTGTTGCTGGGGAAACAGGACCTTGGCCCAAGGCTGCTCTTGACGGTTTGTTTCTCCCTGGTCTTGTGTCCTCTCCCTTCCCTAACTGAATCTGCCCATTGGAACTCAGGTCTCAGAGGCTGAATGGAGGGTGTTTCCTGTAGTCAGAGAAAGTCGGGACACAGAGAGGCTTTATGTGCCCAGGAGCCGCCTGCTCGGTGTCATCTTGACCAAATTTTAGTCAGGCTTCTCCCTTTTCCAGCAAGCTGGACTCTGCTTGCCCCAGGCCTGAGCAAGCACCGGAAGAGTAGAATGTGCCTCCCCTGTCAGCGTCTCCTGGGAATCAGCTGACCACAGCCAGAAGATTTTCTAACCAGATCCCACTTGTCATTTTTCACGGCTTGCTTGGCTTCCCTCCAAAGATCCTGCTTGCCTCCTCCTTTATCCTAGAAGAGAAAAACCTTTCTTGGCCTGATTTTGAGATGCTTACAGATTTCTGAGACTGGTGTGTTCTTTCTATTGCAGTAGACTTTCTTTCTAATGAATGTTTCTCCCTAGCTACGTTCTGATTTGTTTTTATTAGACAGTGTTTGCACTGAGATCTGAGATGTGTGGAGGAGGGCAAAACAGCGTTGTGGGTAGAGGAAATAGCGTATACAAAGATCTGGAGGTGGGTGGGAGCGTTGACCACTTACAACCCCATAGACTGTAGCCTACCAGGCTCCTCTGTCTATGGGATTTTCCAGGCTATAGTACTAGAGTGGATTGCCATTTCCTTCTCCAGGGGATCTTTCCAACCCAGGGCTCGAACCCAGGTCTTCCGCATTGTAGACAGACGCTTTACCGTCTGAGCCACCAGGGAAGTAATCTGAAGTATTAAAGATTAGATGCTAAATAAATAAGCCCCAGGTCAAGGACCCAGGTTCCCTCTATCTTTCTGCTCATTTGTCCTCAGGTGTTAGCTGATTCCCTCAAGGTGGCAAAACAGCAGCTCCACTCACCCTACAGAAGGCTTCCTCCCACTCCTTTGTAAGATGGAGGAAAGTCTTCAGGGAAACACCCCCAGAAGACCTTCCTCAGGTTTTATCGGCCAGGATTGTATGCCTGGCTTTGCCCTGGCCAATCTGATATAATTTAGATCAATCACAATTCACCCCTGGGATCTGGAAAAGGCTGTCCTCGGGAAAGCAACAGGCCACCTGACACTTGAACAAAATGAGGGCTCTTCGGTCTAGAAGAAAGGGTTATGGGTGAACACCCGTGGCTGCCATTTGTACCTTCTATTAACATGATTATAAGCCTTGAGGAATTTCTGGAGGAGGTTGATGGGATAGAATTCACTCTCTCAAAATAAACTGCAACCATATACAAACATTCCTTGCAGGAACAGAAGGCTTTGTGATGATTACTGTGAACTATTCTTAGTATCTGCAGCAGCAGCAGTGATCACAGAAGGCCCACAGGCCTGCTCCTGCGTTTCTGCACATTTCAAGAACAGAGTGAAGAGAAGCGATATAATGTCTAAAAGACTGTAAGTGTTGTTTCTCCTTATGGCTGCTGGAAAATGCTGGAAACAGGACTGACTCCCTGCAGGAAGTTTCTCTTCTGGGGAGGTAGCAAAAGAAGGGCACTTTTAGCTGGCACCTTCCAGAGCGACAGTCCCCATCAGCTCAGGTTCAGAGAGATCCTGCTACCTTTGCCTGCTGGTTCTGTGTCCTACGGCTCCCCTTGTGGCTCAGCTGATAAAAATCTACCTGCAAAGCGGGAGACCTCGGTTCAATCCCTCGGTCGGGAAGATCCCCTGGAGAAGGGAAAGCTACCCACTCCGGCCGGAAGAATTCCATGGACTGTATATAGTCCATGGGGTTGCAAAGAGTCAGACACAACTGAGTGAATTTCCTTTCACTTCTGGGTCCTACTTAAGTTTCCACAGGTATGACAAGGCCACCAAAGAAGTTAGATTCTGGGTCTTCCCTGGTGAGCCAGTGGGTAAGACTCCATGCTCTCAGTGCGGAGGGCCTGGGTTCCATCCCTGGTTGAGAAACTAGGGTCTCATAGGCTGAAACTAAGAGTTTCCATGTCACAGCTAAAGATCTTGCATGCTGGGACTGGGAGCCAGTGAAGCCAAATAAATAAGTGAATATTTTTTAAAAAGGAAGAATTTATATTCCATGAAAGAAGGTGTGAAATGGTGGCCCAAGGCTGAATCTAGTCAATGTACATGCCACACAGCCTACACAGTATTTTATAAACCTGAGTCACTGTTTAAACAAATCAGGAGATGACATGTAGAGATTCAGATTCCCACCTCCTCTTTCCAAAGTAGAAGTTCTAGCAATATAGACCCACATTCCCAAACAGCAAACATATAGACCCAGAGTCCTGGAAAAGAACTCTGCCATGGCTCCCTCTGTGAAACTGTCTGTGCATGCATGCTAAGTCACTCAGTCCTGTCCAACTCTTTGCAACCCCGTGGACTGTAGCCCATCAGGCTCCTCTGTCCATGGGGTTCCCCAGGCAAGAATACTGGAGTGGGTTGCTGTGCCCTCCTCCAGGGGATCTTCCCGACTCAGAGATCAAGTCCACATCTCTTGGGTCTCCTGCATTGACAGGCGGGTTCTTTGCCACTCACACCACCTGGGAAGCCCCCCATTCCACCACAATTCCCATCCAGCTCGCCTCCTTCCCTTGTGTGACTTGTAGGCCTCATTGCTGTTTTTATCGGAGTTCACTTCTGTGATAAATAAGGGTTCACCTTCCCTGTGATGGCAGTGGGAGGGGAGGAGCAGAGACCCATTTAGCAGATGAAGGTGGCAGGGATGGAGAGTCCTGGCAGTTCCAGCTCTGGCCAGGGCAGCTCTTTCCCACCCAGAAGGTGGCTCTGGGCAGGTCTCAGAGCTGAATCCACAGGCCTGTGTGGCAGAAGGGACAACATCCTGTAAATCTCTCTGCTGAGAGCTTCCACCTAACAGTCACAGTAGCTGTTCACGTAGCAAACAACATGCTATGTATGCAACCTGCATTACCCCATCCAGTCACCGCGTTGCCCTTTGGAGTGGGAATTTTTGTCATCCTTACTCTGTATATTAGAATCTCAAGGACATCAAGTCATATTACCCATGGCCCCACAGCTGGGAAGTAGACAGGAAACTGAGTCTGCAGAGATGTTATCCTGCCCACGTAAAGATGCCCAGCCCACAGAGAGCAGAGCTGGGATTTCGACTTAGGTCCAATGGCCTGGAAGTTGAAAACTGATGGTCAGAGGGGCAAACTAGTTTGGGAAGCTAGAATTTGGGGCCCGTTGCTGGGTTCACTGGCCCCCAGTCTGCTGTAGGCTCCACTAATCCCTGGCAACCCCCATGCTGGCTTCTTCGAGTGGCCTGTTGCTTGCCTGGCCTCTGGAGAAGGCGACAACCTTCATGTTCTTTTCATGCCCCCTCACCTTCTCGCAGAGTCCAACTCAGGTGAACATGAGCTCTTGGTTCTAGGACAGTGCTGGACGTCTGTGATCATCTCTGTTGACCCCATCCCACCAAGTTTCATGGGAGCTGAGAGCTGAGATCAAGGAGGTATGGTTTGGGTGCAGGTTCAGCTCCATGACTGCAACGCTCTTCCAAAGCTCAAGCTTTGTTGGATAGATTGGGCTGGCTCACTGGGGGTGGTGGTTGAATTGACTCTACTGTTTTGAGTCATTTCTTTCTATTTGAGATTCCATGTAAAATGGCCCTGCTTTAAATCAGGGTTTGTTAAAGGGTATGTCAGGTGTGGGTCTTCAGAGTCTCATTTTCCTTTCTGCAGGTGGGGGGCAGGACAACCTGGGTCTACATGAGCAGGCATCAGGGCAAGAGTTTGGGATCAGGCTGGATGGGGCTAGTGGTTACACAGAGCCACCAGAAAGTCCAGCAGACAAGGGAGGGTGGAGGTTCAGGAGCAGAGTCCAGGGGAAGGAGGAAAGCCATGGAGAGAGGAGAGGCTAGGAGCAGGCCAGGGATCACAGTGCAGAGTGGGAAGAAGAGAGGGGGTTCCTTGGGGTTTGGAACCAGACAGGTGCCCAGGAGCATGCTCTGACAGATGCTGTTGGATGAGAAATTCAATTCAAGCCCCAGATCGGCTACCTTATCCCATTGTTCTAGGCATGGGTGCTTAAGGCTTAGGACAGGACCATGTTAACCACAAAACAGAGAAGGAGATCTAAGCCAGCTAAAATGCTTCTGGCTACAAAGGGAAAGCCTGAAAGAGGCTTAAATTGTGCCTGAGTTTCTTAATTCCAACACTCAGTGATGTCACCAAGGACCCAGGTTCTCTCCATCTTTCCACTCTGACGGTGTGTAGGCTAGACTTCCTAAAATGACTCTTCTCATGATTCCAAATGGCTGCCAGAGCTCCAGCCATCTTGCTGAGGATCCCTCAAGAGGCCAGAGCAGGAACATTCCTGTTTTGTGCCTCTTTTGAAGAATTAGGAAAGTTTCCGAGTAGTGGACTAGCCACTGGTAGACTTTTCGTGTCTTCTTAGTCAATTCCATTCTAACTAATAACAGACAAGGAGACTGGGATTACCATGATTCATTTTTACTCATCAAGATTTAGTGCCGTCTTTACCCTCTGCAAGTCTCAGAAGAAAAAGGATCAAAATTATGGCAATGGCAGCAAAGACAAAGAAGCAGGGATTGGTACTGGGTCCAAAAAAATACCGTATGTGCCACAAAGAGTTCTGTTCTCTGCTGAAGTCTTAGGGGCCTCATTAGCAGGGCAGTGTGCAGAAGGCCTCCCACCCCCCTTGTTGGCATAGTGGGCCATAGTGTTAGCTGCTCAGTTGTGTCCGACTCTGTGACTCCACGGACTGTAGCCTGCCGGGCTCCTCTGTCCATGGAATTCTCCAGGCAAAAATACTAGACTGGGTTGCCATGCCCCACTCTAGGGGATCTTCCTGACCCAGGGATTGAACCCAGTCTCCCACATTGTGGGCAGATTCTTTACTGTTTGAGCATAACTAAGTCTAAACTGCATCCTCAGTATGTAAATGTGTGAAACTGAGGCTGCCCTGGAGTGGAGACTGGGGATCCACTTGGTTCTCCCTTCTCCGTTAAGGGGGCTCCCCAAATTTCCTAGACGAACTGATCTACTCTAGCCTCCTTCCCCCTGTTTTATAGGCAAGGAAACTAAGTTATGGAGGGTCGGGGATTAGATGACTTTGGACACAGAACTAAAGACCAGTGTATCTCAGAAGCAGTGGAAACATGATCTTGCCTCACGGGGTACCTGGAATGAAGATGTAAAGAGACTAGCTCAGGCCTTGCATATAGTGCACTCAATAAGGACTAAGGGAATGAAAAGTGAGATAAGGCAGGGACCCTGTGGATGGTGACCTGGGGAGGAAGCAGAGAGAGGCTCGCTAGCTGGATGGAAAATCAGATAACTCTCTGGAGCTACAGAGCAGCCTGGGAGCCAGACTGCAGGCGGGGTAGAAACGCAGCTGCCCCTACTCAGCCCCCACCCTCACCCCACAGGCTCCTTCCAAATCCTCCCACCTGCCTAGGGCTCCTCTGAGACTATTTCCTCCTTCCCAAGCCAGTCTATACCTGGACAGAAAGCGGATGGTGAATGGGAGTCACAAAAGTAGACAAAGGCCACCCACATGAGAAGAAGCGGGCCATCTGTTCTGAGCTTGCTATGGCAGGGGAGTCAGCCACCATCACTGGTAGCGTGGCAAAGATTCAAAGGCAGGCAGAGGAGTGGGAAGGCTTTCTAGAGAAAAGGGCATGCTTCAGGAGGCGTTAAAACTGATCAGAAAGGTGGAGGTGGGCTCATTAGAAGCGGGAGGGGATCCTGTGTGATGGCTTGGTCCTTAGTTGGAAGCAGGGAGTGGGTATCAAAAATAGAGAAATAGGCAATCATTGCCCCAATCCTGACTCTTCTGGGCTCATGTCACTGGAGGTACTGGTTTAGCTTCCAGGGCTGACTGCTGCTGAAGCTGTGGGTCAGAGTTCTATTGTCATATATGGTTTGGCTCAGGTCCCTCTGTGTTTTCAGTCTCATTGTACAGAGAGGTCACCCAGCTCTGTGATTTGGGGCAGGATACTAACTTCTCTGGGCCTCGGTTTCCTCATCTGTGAAAGGGGGTTGTTAATAGTACTGCTGCAGGGGCTTCCCTGGTGTTCTGGTTAAGACTTCGCCTTTCAACACAGAAGGTGTGGGTCTGATCCCTGGTTGGGGAGCTAAGATCCTGTATGATGCCTCCTGACCAAAACAAAACATAAAACAGAAGCAATATTGTAGCAAATTCAATAAAGATTTTAAAAATTGTCCACATCAAAAAAAAAAAAAAGTTCCATATCTTACAAAAGGAAAAACAAAACAGTACCACCTATTGCAGATGTTAATCTGGGTCAACAGGTGTCAGATGTTAACGGGTAATATGCTTAGAATAGCACCCGGCATGTGGTGAGCATCTAACAAATACTAGCAATAATAATAGTCACAGTGACTGTCATTATTTTTAAAAAATGGCGATCGATGATGCTTAGCAGAAAGGGCACTGGCCTGGGAGAAGGGGTCTGGGTGCTGCCCCATCGCACTGCAGGTTTGGGCAAGTCAGTCACACAGCCTCAGGCTTGTCTGAGATCTGGGGCTGATTCAAACTTGCTCCCAGCTCTGCGGCTGTACACTCCCCACCAGGGCTCTGCAATACCCTGCAGTCACCCTCCCATTAGTCACCACCGCTCCCTCCCTCCCTCCCTCCCCCCTCCCCCAGCCTTCCTTCTTCTGAGCTCCCAGCACACCTGGGAGCAGCTGGCTCAGTGCAGCTGGCTCGGGGGTGTCCCCGTTTTTGCTGGTTCCAGGTCCTAAATTTAGCCCTCTCAAAGGAGCCAAGGTTTGCGGTGGGGGCAGGGCCTGTGTACAGTGAGGCAGCTATGGGATCATCAGATGAGGGGCCGGGAGGACTGAGTACCACACTGGTTTGTCCGTGGTGTCTCAGGCTTATCATGTGACCCTATGGGGCCTCAGTTTTCTCATCTAGTATCACTGACTCCATGGACGAGAGTCTGAATGAATTCCGGGAGTTGGTGATGGACAGGGAGGCCTGGCGTGCTGCGATTCATGGGGTTGCAAAGAGTGCTGCGATTCATGGGGTTGCAAAGAGTCGGGCACACTGAGCGACTGAACTGAACTGAACTGAACCGAATTTCACCTCCTTAAATCGTCATGTTATCTCCTTTCAGTCACTCAGTTGTGTCCAACTCTTTGCAACCCCATGGACTGCAGCATGCCAAGCTTCCCTGCTGCTGCTGCTGCTAAGTCGCTTCAGTAGTGTCCGACTCTGTGCAACCCCACAGACGACAGCCTACCAGGCTCCCCCGTCCCTGGGATTCTCCAGGCAAGAACACTGGAGTGGGTTGCCATTCCCTTCTCCAACGCATGAAAGTGAAAAGTGAAAGTGCAGTCGCTCAGTCGAGTCCGATTCCTAGCAACCCCATGGACTGCAGCCTTCCAGGCTCCTCCATCCATACCTGGATTTTCCAGGTATGAGTACTGGAGTGGGTTGCCATTGCCTTCTCCCGATAAGAACAATAACTCACTGTATTTTCAGAATGATGCTGAGCATCAATTCACAACCATTTCGTGTTGCAGGATGGACAAGGATTATCCCCATATCTCAAGAAAAGTGAGGCCTGGAAAAGGTTAGGAGACTTGTCTGAGGCCCCCTAGCTTCTAAGAAGTGGAACCCAGGTCTCTAGACTTACGATCAAGTAAGTGCTCTGCAAAAAACAGAAGTAAAGATTGATTCATTCTGGAAATGTGTGTGTCAATGTTGAATCAGCTTCCTGTTCCTAAATTTTCCATTTCATCCACCATTTTTCTTTTTTCGTTTTTCTGGGCAGCTTGACTTCCACATCTCTGCCTTTTTGTACCAGACTATTTTATGCTTGTTTTTTGGGGGCATATTAAAATATTTTTTGAGGTTTTTTTTCCAAGTTGTATTCCTACTATTTCAGGGTATCTTTGTTGATGTCAGATATGTATATATGACATGTATATGGTTCTCTTTAAGCCTACCTGGCCTTTTCTTAGACGAAATTTTGGAGCTAAACTCCTTCTTGATATGTAATTATCCCCTTAGCAACCTGTTACCACTGGAATCAAAGGGGAAAAGTGGCCTTATTTTTATGTTATGAACAAGACATTTTGTTTAAAAGAAAGGTGTGGAGGGGAACCAAAGAGAAGGGGAACTGTGGACTTGCCAGGGAAGGCACACTGCCTTTGCTTCTTGCAGGCGAAACATTCCTGGGGATGGCCCTGGCTCCTTTAAATACCATAGAGATGAGCTGGGGGCGGTGGTGCTGACTGTGGGAATCTGGAATGCTGGAAGGCTGGCTCCGGTTGTTCCCTGGGCTTCCTGTGCATCGGAACTGGGGTGTTCTGCTGCATGTGGACGTGAATCCATCCTCAGACATCTTTGTGCTTTTCTGTGTGGAGGTCTTGGGCAGTAGGCTGTTTGGTTGTGTCCTGTGAATTGAGGCTGCCTGAGTTTTTTTCAAACTATTTAGATTTTTCTTGAATCTTGTTCAAGAAAGGGCTCATAACATGAAGAATGTTGTCTCAATCTTCTGACTATACAGAGGGTGCAGAAACGATTATGTCTCTTGTCTGTTTAAGGGACCTGGTGATGGCTTTAAAATTGATTAGATTCAAGACCAGACGGACCACTGCCTTCAAGGCTGTTCACACCATGACCCACTCTCCTTTTCTATACACCGCTCTCGCCAAACAAAACCTCTCACCACTCCCTGTGTACTCTTTCCTCAGCTTAATCTTGTTTCCCGGTCAGTCTACCCCTGCTCCTGGAGCCTCTGCTTGACCAGGAGTATTCAGACACCCTGGCTCGTGTGAAGACGTGGTCTTTCCATCTTCTGAGATCTCAGGGCAATACTGCATCTGTTACGGGAGCCTTAATGTGTGTTTATATTCTTGTCCCTTAAAGCAGATTGGGGTCCTCATACCAATACGTCCTACCACCAATGCCTGGCATGCAGTAGGTACTCAAAAAATGCTGGGTATACTTAAGGGCACTGTGGTTAAGTAGCTGTGCTCGGAGGGCAGAGACTTCTGTCTGACTCCTACTGCTGCCTCTTTCTTCCTATGCTCCTTCCTGAGCCTCAGTGTCCTCATCTGTAAAATGGGTGAATGACTGATGGCGCCCACCTCAAGGCGTGTTGGGGAGGGTTGTGGAAATGAACAATGAAACAGAGCACTCAGCAGTGTCTTACCTCCAGCAAGTACCCAGAAAGTGGTAACGATTACCAAATAGGAAACTTGAGGTCTGGAAGCAGCTTTGGTCTTTGGATGAACCCCTGGCCTGGAGGGAGAACAGGTTCTGAGAAAGACTGTTGTGCTAGAACCCAGGCTTGCAGATGGCAGGGTTGGGCCTTGGTTCACAGGTCCAATCCAGACCCTGCCTGTCCCTTCTCACTGCACACACACAAGATGTTTTAGTCCAATTTTTAATTAAATCGCACACAATTCAGGGCATCAAGTCCTACCAACTTCGTTGGAAACCACCTGGTGGAGTGGAAGGACAGGAAGAGAGGGGTGGTGAGAAGACCCACTCTCCCCAGCCTTTTGCTACAGGGACTGAAGACATCAGGAGTTTCCCCCAAAAGCTGGGCGGAACGAAGCACCCAACAGAGGGGACAGGAGTCACGAAAGCCACCCTGAGGCCTGGAAGGTGGGGACGAGCAGAAAGGAAGATTCTTTCAGCCTTGAACTCAGGGATGTTTGCGACTGTTAGCTGAATGCTTCCATCTAGATCAGGTCACCACCCCAGCCCTGCAGGAACTGTATCTTGAGGGGCCCCGGCACAGCTGAGGTAGAAAGCTCTGAGCTGACCCTTGCTCCCTCAGCACCTCCTGGGGAGGCACAGCTCGCAGAGGCCAACGTGGCTCCCCGGCTCCGCTTCTGGGAGGCTGTTCCTTGAGCCAGGTAGCTGTGCCAGGTGGCAGCTGCCCCTTAGGGGAAGGGGAGTGAGGTGGGGAAAACTGGTGTTGGGGACTGAGGAAAAGGGTCACTGAGCCTGCTGAGCCCATGAAGGACGTACCACGTTCCAACAGTGGAAACGTGGGGTGCAGATGGCGGGGACAGGGAGCTCTCTCATGATGCCGCCCATTCCAGGCCATTTCCCAGCAGCCCTTGCGGGTGCCAGGACCAGGCTTGGGTACCACCTACCTTTCATCCCCTTTCACGGGACCTGCTGGTCTCATCACAGAGAAGAGGGAATGTTTGCCCATTTACTCCCTCAGGCCAGCCCATGCTCTCCTCCAAAAGGTTGGTTTGGGGTGGGGGTGTGGGTCAAAACTATGCTACCTGCCCGGGACAGAGAGGTGAGCTTTCTCAAACCCTAAGCCTCTGGTGGGGGTCACAGCCCCATCTCCCCTGAGTGTAAGTGAAGACTGGCTGGCTTTGCCAATGCTCTCCCTTCAAGGTTGTGGCCTGTTCCCAACCTCAAAGGTCGTGTGGAGGTAGAAGGCCCTGGAAGGGGGCACAGTCTCTGGCACGTGCCCCTGTCCTACTCCCTGGGAGCTGGTACTCCTCCAGAGAACCTAACTGGCTCTTCTCATGGGGGCGTCCCTCCTCCCTATGGGAGGACAAAACCCTGGAACTAGGAAAGGGGGTTGAGACCTTCAAGGTTGTGGCCTGTTCCCAACCTCAAAGGTCGTGTGGAGGTAGAAGGCCCTGGAAGGGGGCACAGTCTCTGGCACGTGCCCCTGTCCTACTCCCTGGAAGCTGGTACTTCTCCAGAGAACCTAACTGGCTCTTCTCATGGGGGCGTCCCTCCTCCCTATGGGAGGACAAAACCCTGGAACTAGGAAAGGGGGTTGAGACCAGTTTGGCAACTTTCTGACCACACTGGGAAACACTGGCGGTTTCATTTCAACCGTTTCAACCACCAGGTTCCTGTCACGTCTGTAAGGCCACAGTCTCCGGGTCCAGAGAGACATATTCACTGCATTGAGGGGTGTGCTCCCCGGGGGCTTGGCCGTGCCTGGGTCTCTGGAGAAGCTCACACCTCCATGTTACTCTTCTCGTTCTCCCTTGGGGGGGGCTCCTCCTGCGTCTTCTTCATCTCCCGGCCCCTGACCCAGGTATAAGCAGAGGAGCCCCCCAGCACCATCATGTTGCTCGTCCACCAGAGAAAGCTCTTGGTCTCCTCGTAGTAGAGGACGGCCAGCACCGTCTGGGCACAGGCTTTGGCTGTGCCGGACACGTTGTGGGTCAGGGGACTGGTGAACTTGATCTGCAGTCCCGTCACATAGCCAATGGCGAAGCCAAACAGGCCGCCCAGAGTCATCATCCCCCAGAAGTGGGCACTGCCCAGCTGGGGGAAGGTGAGGAGGGCCCGGAGCTCCCCCAGCACCAGAAGCAGGGGCAGGAAGAGGACGCAGGCGTTGACGTTGTTGTAGAAGGTCAGACGCCAGATGCTGCCGTCCACCGCTGGGAGCACCTTCTTGGTGTAGATGGCGTTGAGCGAGACGCAGAGGCTGGCGAGCACGCCGAAGAGGGTCCCCGTCCAAGACAGCGTGCCCTCCGCGCCTTCCTGGTCCACCCCGAGCCAGAAGCCACCTGCAGTGGGGAGAGGGGAATGAGCAGGGGAGGAGGAAGGACGAGAATTTTGCCACCCAAGTTCACAGACGGTGTCACGCTGACCTCACCCTTCCATCCCCCCGGCCCTTCCTGCAAGAAAGGTGTGCAAAGTCTCCACCACACGCAAAGCACCGCACAAGGGCTGCAGGAGTTAGTCCGGGATAGGAACCCTTCCTCATGGGGCTCGCATTCTGGCAGAGGAGAGAGCCGCTAAAATGACCCTTTTGCCAATTACTTCTTTAATTGCGATTGTAACGAGGTCCATGAAACAGGACAGGGTGCTGTGACAGCGCTGTAACTGGACGGCTGGGCTGGCCTGGGGCCGCCTCAAAAGCAATGTGTGAAATGGGTTCTGAAGGCTGAGCGTGGCTACAGCACTCAGTGGTGGAGGTGACCCTGGGCGAGTGACTTGAGGTCTCGGAGCCCCATTCAGCCTCCCGGTCTGTGAGATGGGAGTCCACCCTGGTGAGCAGCACTTACGGCCCGAGGTCTTTACGGCTGCTTACTCTTTCTGAGACTATCATTTTGTGACACCTCCTACCCACGGAGCCTCCTCGGTGCCCCACTGCCCACCCTCAGCTTGGCGTGCTGGGCTCCCCAGGCCCTCGAACCCCATCTCCGTGCCACGACCACCCCGAGTCGCCACTCTCATCTCCCTGCTTCTCACACCAGGGTTCAGCACCCTTGATCATTTTCTGAACCAGAAACGTTCTCCTCCTTCTTGGGACATTCCACTCATTCTTTAAGGTCAAAGCCAGCTTCTCCAGGGCTGAAGTCTCTCCTGGTACCCCTCAGCACCCAGACCTCTTCCTGGCTTCCTCCTGCCTGTGCTTTCCTTCAAGACTCTTGCCTGCCCTGGGCTGCTAGGCACCTGCCCACAGGGACAGTACAGTCTCTCTAGCTTAGACCCCACTTTCCCAGAAGGCAGGAGCCAAAATCTTACACGCATTGTATCTCCCGCCACGTGGTTTTGGTGTCAGAGATCTGGACTCCGATCAGGCTCTGTCATTTAAAGGCTGGGTGGCCCACGGAAAGTCTACTTAAATTCTTTGAGCTCCCATGTCCTTCCACTGTAGATATCTGGGTTCATGTTCTTGACCTTCCCACTCCCATCAGTCTACTCTCTACCTTGCAGCCAGCATGATCTTCCTACAGGACAGATCTGCTCGGGTCTTGTCCTGGCTTAAAGCCTCTCTGGGCATCTCCACAGCCCTCAGGAAACAGTCCAGCATCACTTAACTTGGGCAGCCTCACGGGCACAGCCTGCTCTGGCCCAGCCACAAAGAAATGCGTGTTTTTTCTTCTGCCTAGAACGTTCTCTCCTCACTTCTTCCTTACATCCATCTAGTACTTCCTCTGGAACGCCGGCTTAGAACTCTTCCTCCCCGCTCTTCTCTCTCCCCGTCTCCACCCCTGCCAAGGTTTCTGAAGCACTTTTTATGTCCGAGTCACAGCATAACTCCCTGACTGCTAGGCATCAGCCCCACACCCTCCAGGAGCATAGGAGCTGCATCTACCTTTTCAGAATCTGCATCCCCAGAGCTCTTGGCGCGTGCTTTACAGAATCAGCTCACAACTGAGCAACTGAATTTTAAAAATTTCACTGAATTTGAATGGAAATAGACACATGTGGTCAGTGGCTGCAGAACTAGATGGCACAGTTCTAACCTCTAGGGCAGGGTCCCAACCTCCAGGCCATGGACCAGTATGTCCTGTCAGATCAACGGTAGCCTTAGATTAGAAATAAAATGTGCAATAAATGTCATGGGCATGAATTATCCTGAAACCATCTCCCCACTCCCAAGTCTGTGGAAAAACTGTCTTCCATGAAACTGGTCCCTGGCGCTGTAAAGGCTGGGGGTTGTTGCTCTTTGCAGAACTAGATGGCACAGTTCTAACCTCTAGGGCAGGGTCCCAACCTCCAGGCCATGGACCAGTATGTCCTGTCAGATCAACGGTAGCCTTAGATTAGAAATAAAATGTGCAATAAATGTCATGGGCATGAATTATCCTGAAACCATCTCCCCACTCCCAAGTCTGTGGAAAAACTGTCTTCCACGAAACTGGTCCCTGGCGCTGTAAAGGCTGGGGGCTGTTGCTCTAGGGGACAAGAACAGAGTGGAGTGATTAGAAATACAGGCCTGGGGGGCCAGCCAGTTTGAGTATCCATCCCAGGCTGGATACTTCCCAGCTGTGGGGCCTTGTAAGTGACTTAACCTGTCTGGTGTCAGTTTCCTTGTGTGTATGTAGTCGGTCATGGTGATGATAATACCATTCAGGGAACCTCTGGGGAACATAGGAGATGCTGTATGCAAATAATTAACACAATGTCCCCATTAATAATTTTTATTTTCTAAGAGTCAAGTCTGGGAAGACAGCTAAGTTATCTCAAAGCATATCTCTCGCCACCGTCTCAGGCATTATTGTAAGCCTGCAAGGTCAGAGGATGATGGTACACATATATTTATTAAAAGATGCAATGTCCTCTAGAAAGAGCACTGGATGAGAAGTCAGGACACTCGAACTCTTGAGAAGCAATAGAGTACAGTGGTCAAGTGTAAGGAGCCAGGTTACTTGAGATCAGATCCCACCTCTACCACTTACTAGCTGTGTGATCTTTGACAAATCACTTAACCTCTCTGTGCCTTGGTTTTCCCTGTGTCAAGTATAGATTGTAATCCCATCTTGTTTGAAGGACCCTGATTAGGCCCCTAGCTTGCTGGGTGACCTCCAGAAAGTTACTTGCCCTCTCTGGACCCCAGACTCTTCTTCATATTACGGTCAAAACAAGGGAGCCGGGGCAGATACAGCCCAATGCTGTTCTTTAGGGTTTCAGCTCCCATCCTCCCCCAGTCCCCACTCCCTGTGTCCCTGGCTGGCCACTCACCAATGATGACGCTGCAGGTGAGCAGGGCATAGAAGGAGGTGGTTTGCTTGAGCAGCAGGTAGGAGAGCAGCACATTGAAGACGGTGGTGAGTGAGCGGCCGACGTTGTAGAAGGCCACACCCACATACTTGAGGCAGAGGTTATTGAAGGTGATCATGCCAATGAAGACCACCGACAGGGGCAGGACGCTGCGGGCCACCTGGAGGTCCAGGTGCAGGGCGGGGAAGTCCACCGTACCAGGGCAGCAGGTGGCCAGTGAGCTGAGGCCCCTGCACAGCAGCACGGTCACCAGGCACTGGTAGAAGGTGACGAAGATGGGGGTGTCCAGCCGCAGGGAGGGGCTATCCAGCAGGTACTTGTTAAGGAACACCATGGAGATGGACGTGACCCAGTAGAGAGAGACGACCAGGGCGATCTGCAGCGCCCTCAGCACAAAGGGCTTCTCCTGGCTGGCCTCTGCCTCTCCGGGGGCGTCGGAAGTCCCCATTAGTGCCATGTGCAGGATTTTTGACCGCTTCAGAGAGGCCCTGTTCATGGTAGCAGAGGAGCTGGGTCAGCTCACAGCCAGACTGATTTCCTGGAGTACAGGGCAGCAAGCTCACATCTGCTTTCTGCAAGCTGAAGTCCTCAACTGTCACATGGCGGGGGGCCTGGAGGCCTCCCACTCTTCTCTCCGATGGAGAGGTTGTGATTTGGGGTGAGCTCCACCACCTGCTCCCACCCTCAGGGGGCTCATCAGACAAGACAGGGGAAAGGTGCCCGATAGGCTAAGGCTGGACGGAAATGACAAGTTAGGGGAGAAGGGGCTGGAACCGAGTAGGCAGGAAACCAGCGGGAAGTGGGGGAGGGGGGGAATGGAAGGAGAAAGGGGGAGCAAGAGAAACGCAGGGCGAAGGGGCTTCAAAAGGGCGGGGGACAGCGTGAGAAAGAGGTGCAGAGAGAAACAGGCATGGGCTGCTAAGGGAGAGAAAAGGTTTGCAGGGCGAGAGGGGGAGGCATGCAAGGAGCTGAAAGGAGGGTGTGCGGGGGGGTTTGGAAAGAGGCTGCAGGCGAGGTCAGGGGCGCTTAGGGCCCGGGTCCTCTGGACCCGCAGTGGACTGGACCGATTCAAGCCCACGGCGCGCGGTCTTCCCAGGCTCCAGGATTCCACTCGGCCCCGAAGCCTCCAGACATCCGTGGCCCCTCCCCCTGGAGAGGCGGGACCAGGACTCATTTCCTGACACGCCCCCAACACCCTCCTTAAAGAGCCCGCGCGCCGGTATCTCCCTTAAAGCCACAGCCTCAGAGAATTGGCCTTCCGAGTCTGGCTCACGGCGGGCTCCTGGCAGCCCGTGGGCGCTCCCGCCCGCAGCTGGCAGTGCTGGATCTCGGTAGCCGCGGAAGGGTCCTGTGGGTGCTAGAGCCTCGGCTCCCTTCCAGCAAGCCCTCCCTCCCTGCTCCATCTCCTTGAGAGGTTTAACTCCCTCCGACTCAGCTCATCTGCAGCGCCATTTTGCCCCTCATCTGGGCAGGACCGCGTCTCCGGAGCCCTGGCGCCACCCCTAGTCCCCCAGAATCCAGAGAACCGTGGCCCCGCCGCATCCCTCCACCTAGCCGCGCTCACACTTCCGAAACCTTGTTGCAATGGCGTCCTTCTCCCTACTTTCACAGCCCCCAGCCCTCTCCCGAGCCTGAAACCCACCCCCCCAGCAACGACCCCACCCGATTTGAGGCCCTCCGGGTGGCCCGACCCGACCCTCAAGGCAGCACCCCACTCCCCTTCCCCGAAAGCCCCCGCACCCTGCTGAGGCTGGACCCAGCCGCAAGCTCCTGCCCCTGGGCTGGCGGTCCCTAGCCGGGAGGCGACCCCGGCGCTCACCTCCTCTGCACCGGCCGCCTGCCCAGGCCTCCTGGCGCTGCACCTGCCGCGCCGTGCCCAGGGCCACGCCCGCGGGAGATTACTTCCTGCTCCCAGCCCCTGGCGTGGGCGCCGCGCCAGCCTCGCCAGCCAGCTCCCCACGTGGAATTGGGTGGGCCGCAGGGCGACCCAGGCCGCAGCCTAATGTTGGCTGCGAGTTTTCCCGCCGGTCTTGGGAGCAGGTCCCCTTCTCTTTCCAAGGCCACCCCAGACCCGGGTATCCCGCCCGGGATCCCCCACCACTCCAGTTACCGCGGTTTGCAGGTCCCAGTACCCCGCTGCATTCGACCGGCTGCCGGCCTGTGCTTCCAGAAAGGTGTTGGGGGGGGAGGTGGGGGGAACAGCCGAGATTCTTCCCGCCGGCAGTCCGGCGGTTAGTGGAGGGCCCCCCTCCCCCTCCCAGGGACGGGGCCTGGGGAATGGTCGCCAGCCTGGGCCATCACTCACCAGGCAGCCGGGAGGACCGACTTTTTCCTGGTTCCCGCTCAAGCCACTAACGTTGGGTAGATCATTTCTCCAGAGTTACCGTCCTTAACTAGGAGGCTGGACTTTGCCAACCATATCCTGGCTGATATGGCTGAAAGTAAGCAATGCTATTTGTTTATAATATTTCAAACACCATTTGATTAGTCCCTTTTGATTTGTGAATGAGAAGTCTGAGATTTACTTGAAAATATGTGAATTCTCAAGACCACCCTGTTCCCCTGCAAGAAAACCCCAAAAGTTGATAGATAAAACGAGACAGGAAATTGTTGAAGTTAGCCTTGGGTACATGGAGGATACAGGAGTCTCCTTACTTCTATATACATTTGAAAATTTCAATAATAAAAAGGTAAAACCTATGGAGTACATCTAGAGTCTTACTTGCTAACTGCATAAACCCTCACCAGTGTTTCAAACAGCCCATGGCGGGCTATGGGAACTGGAGGGGTTGCAATGGAATAAGCACCCACCAACAGCCCCAGCCAGTGCAGACCCCCAGGGTGAGCTCTGCCCCAGGCCTGCTCTCTTCCTCCTGAAATGGAACTTCCTGCTTCCTAGTTATGGGCAGGCTCTAGGTGGAGGATACCATTTGATCACCTTGTCACCTTGGGGATCAAATTACCCTTTGGGGGAAGGAAAGGCTTAAAGGGACTGAGCTGGTCCTCTGACTTGGAGAGTCTCACTCCAGGGCCAGACATTAAAGGGTGTGGGTTTCAGTCTGTGAAGAGCAACCCCTAAACCTGCTCTTCTCTCAGGCCTGATATTTCACTATGACAGATACTTTAGTGACACACAGGGCAAGCTTGTCTCTGAGAGGCCGTGGTTTCCTGGAAGGGCCCTTCAGCTTGGCAGATTCAGTTCAGTTGCTCAGTCCTGTCTGACTCTTTGCAACCCCATGGACTGTACCACGCCAGGCTTCCCTGTCCATCACCAACTCCCGGAGCCTACTCAAACTCATGTCCATTGAGTTGGTGATGCCATCCAACATTTCATCCTCTGTGGTCCCCTTCTCCTCCCACCTTCAATCTTTCCCAGCATCAGGGTCTTTTTCAATGAGTCAATTTTTCGCATCAGGTGGCCAAAGTATTGGAGTTTCAGCTTCAGCATCAGTTCTTCCAATGAATATTCAGGACTGATTTCCTTTAAGATTGACTGGTTGGATCTCCTTTCAGTCCAAGAGACTCTCAAGAATCTCCAATACCACAGTTCAAAAGCATCAATTCTTCGGCACTCAGCTTTCATTATAGTCCAACTCTTAACATCTGTACATGGCAGGTTCATAGGAATTAATTTATCTGATGAATCTGCTGTCACCTGGATCCCCTAGGGCAGAAATATATGATCTATATAGGCCCAATGCACTTCACAGAGAGAGACCCAGGGACAGTCTACACTGGATATTTGGGGCACAGTCTGGGCTCTCTGGAGGCCAGGAGACCAAGGCGTATCCCTGTGTCCAATCCTTCCCCAGATGCTGTATCTGAAATTCCACCATTGCCTGCACTCCCTTGATTAAGGTTGTGATAGGCCAGTACTGAAAGTCTCACAGATCCCAATCCTTTTAGCTTTTCATAGGGAAAGGAGCAGTGGGGATGTTTCATAGAGATCTAAGGCCTCAGGAGCTGTGCACTTTGCGCAAACTGCTTTTGAGTTGTTTTTGAAAGTGAAAGTGAAGTCGCTCAGTTGTGTTCGACTCTTTGCAACCTCGTGGACTATAGCCCACCAAGCTCCTCCGTCCATGGGATTCTCCAGGCAAGAATACTGTGTGGGTTGCCATTTCCTTCTCCAGGGGATCTTCCCGACCAGGGATTGAACCCAGGTCTCCCACATTGCAGGCAGACGCTTTAACCTCTGCACCACCAGGGAAGCCCTTAAATACAAGAATACAGTCTCTCAGAAAACCTCCTATAGAGACACAGAACTTCAGATCCAAGTAGTAACATCAAAGATTTCAAGGGAGGAAAGGAAGCCAGGTTGAAAGAAGAAGGGGGAGGAGGCAGGGAGAGGGGTGAAAGGGGTGGCCTTGCAGACGTCTCCTGCCACCTGCAGATGCCCAGGCGTTACGGGACTCTTCCCTGGGCCTCCAGAGGAGGGAGGGCTGGAACTCGGCCCTACCAGAAATCAGACCAGAGCCAGAGTTTGAGTTCTCTGCCAAGAGGAGGTGATCAGTCTCCAATCCTCAGCTCAGGCTGAGGGCCCTTCGACCAGATTCCTGTGTCCAGGACTGGGGGACTAGGGAAACAGAGAAGGATAGGAAGGGTTAAGGAGAGGAAAGAGAGAGGGAAGGGGAGAGAGGTCAATGAAGTCTCTTGTTCCTTACCAGTCGGGGCATTCTGAGTTGTTTTTAAGGAATGTTAATTGTTTAATCCGTTTATAAAGGGTGAAGTTTTAGGGTTTGTCAAGAATAATTATCCAGGGTGTGAACTTGGTATGAGGCAGGTCGTAAAGTTATTAATGTGGCAGCTGGACCATTAATGGGTGTGGTCCTGTTTTCTTAACCTTGACTGGGAGCCACGAATGATGTCAGAAGGAGATGAGGTGAGGTGAGGTGAAGTCGCTCAGTCGTGTCCGACTCTTTGCGACCTACCAGACAGGGTGAACAGAACTCACCTCCCAGGGATGGGGGGCCAGTGTACTGGTACCAAGAGGGCCTGGGTGCTCCTGGGAACACACAGGTATTAACTGTCTTAAGCCTGAGTTCAGCAAGGACTCCTGAGCCTGTTGTATGTGGTGGACATCACTAATTTTCCACCAAAATTCACTTTCCATTTGTCCAAGATAATTGTATGGTTGCTTAGTCAGAGGGCGCATTTCCCAGCCTCCCTTGTGGGGAGGTGAACCACCATGTGACCTTGTGGATCGGGAATGGAGGTGATGTATGTTCCAAGTCTAGGCCTTAAAATGTTAGGTGGGCGCTCCTCCGTGTTTTCTCCTCCTCTTCCTATAACCTGAGACCCAAATGTGTCTATCACCGAGCTGTTACCATGGAGATGAGGTCACTTTTTAGAGGCTGTTGGAGAAGGATGATGGAAAGAGCCAGGGTTTCTGCTTGTGTGGAGTGGAGCCACCTGTCAACCTGCCCTGACTGCTTTGAGACTGTCCTCAGAGAGGGGGATCAACTTACATCCCTGAAACCCTGATGGCGTTATGAAAGGATCTCTTTGTTATAGCAATTAGGCTTTTACCCACATACTGACCATGGCCTATACGCCTTTCTCCTCAGATATATGTGTATTCTCTAGACAAAATTGGGGCTTCCCTGGGGGCTCAGACGTTAAAGAATCTGCCTGCAGTGCAGGAGACCTGAGTTCGATCCCTGAGTCGGGAAGATCCCCTGGAGAAGGGAATGACAACCCACTCCAGTGTTCTTGCCTGGAAAATCCCGTGGACGGAGAAGCCTGGTAGGCTACAGTCCACGGGGTCGCAAAGAGTTGGACACGACTGAGCAACTTCACTTTTGACTTTCAACCTCTTTGTGGAATGAATGGAAGTCACACCACCACTAGAGATACCTGATTTAAGACCTGTGGCTCTAAGCCCTGAAAAGCTTAAAAGGCTTCCCATTCACCCTGTGTGTGATTCAAAACAAAAATCTGTCCTAAACTGTACCATAATGTAAACAGAGAAGAAAAAAGTTCTGATTTTTCTTCATGATTGGAATGTTCTTTGGAGTGTTCCAGGGCGGGGGAAAAAGCCTTTCTTTTGCTGGTACTCATTGCCCACCCCAGGAGTTGGCAAATATTTTCTGTAAAGGACCAGAGAGTAAACATTTTAGACTCAGTGGATTATATGGTCTTTGTCACAACTATTCAACATTGCTATTGTAGTGTTGTAACAAACAGGTGCTACTATGTTTCAATAAAACTTTATAAAAATAGGCCATGGACTGGATTGGCTCACTGGTGTAGTTTGCTGACCCCTGGTTCACCCTCTGTTAACTTAATCTTCTTTCTTACTAACATTACCCATATTTTATTTGTATGTCAATGTGTCTACCTAAAAATACTCATTCACCAGACCTCCTTGAAGCTAGATGTGGTCATGTGACATACTTTTGACCAAAGGGTTATAAGCTGAGAATTTCTGGAGAAGCCTTTGCTTTCTTATATAAGTAGTCTTTATTGCTTCTTTTTCTTACATGTTCTGTCTATAATGCAGACATGTGATCTGGATGGGCAGCAGCCACCTTGTAACCATGAGATAAGAGATTCGAGGAAAGCAAAGGATGGCAGAGCAGAAGTGTGGGGAGAGCCTGCCCGAGTCCCTTGGAGCTTGGAGGAGCCGCCATCCAGCTCTGTACCACCTCCTCTTTATGCAGGAGATGAATAAGCCCCTGTCAGTGCACGCTTGCAGCAGGGTCCAGCTATATCAGCTCGCTCTTTATTGCTGGAACTCATGTCTAAGATTCCAGTAAGGCCTGGGTTGGGGGGCACTGGGTCTGAAGCTGCAAGGGAGGGGATACAATTATCAGGGAGTGGATACAAGCTGCAGAGCTGGAGGCCGGCTAGAGAATTCCAAAGCAGGGCTCGTTTGCTAGACGGGGATTAGGAGTGGCAGGGCCGGGCAAATCCCAAAGTGTGAGATGCATGGCCAGGGGACGAAGGACTGTTAGCAAAGAAGTTCCAGTGCGGGAGAGGGCATTCTGTAGAGGAGAGAGGAGAGTTGAGGATTAGCAAGAGCTGGTTCTCTGTAACGATAACATCTATCAGAGACGGCACATTTATGCCAGGGTCTGGCTTCTGGGAAGTACTTAGCTTGAGATCGTGCAGGCCTTTTTGGTTTTTTTGAGATCTAGGATACCCAAAAGCATTACTTCCCAAAGCTCCTATGCACCTGAGTAATCTCCAAGCCAGAGTGATAATTCCCCAGGTTAGGTGTGAACCTGTGGAGTGAGTGACAGGACCAGTCCTGCCCAGTGGAGGGAGGGTGTTTTACTAACACTTAACCCTTATTGGAGAAGGAAATGGCAACCCACTCCAGTATTCTTGCCTGGAGAATCCCATGGATGGAGGAACCTGGTGGGCTACAGTCCACGAGGTCGCAAAGAGTTGGACACGACTGAGCGACTTCACTTTATTTCTTCAACCCTTATTGGAGGCGGTCCCACGCTGAGATTTTCCATGTACAACATGGCAGTCCTTGCAACAAGGCTGCGAGGGACACTCTCTTGTTTTCCTCTCGTTTTACAGATGAGGAAAGTGAGATCTAAGACATAGGGGTCACTAACCCAAGGCCACCCAGTAAGGAGGGAAGACTCGGGTTTAAACCCAGACTAGTCTGATCGCTGAGCTGAAGTTTATTCTGTTGCATGAGCTCAGTTCTCGGAGCCCGGTTTCCCGGTTGGTCTCCTGGGTCATTGGTCCTATGCCGTGACCCTGGCATTACTGCCCTCTGTCCTGCAGTTTGTTGAGGGGCAGATATGTGCTTCAGGCCTCACTGCCCCAACCCTCATGGAACTTGCCAAGCTGTCTCAAGAGCCCTCTGGTTGATCCACTATTGGATCTTTTTCTCTAACTTTTTCACCTGTTAGTTTCATCTCCCACGTAAATTGTAAAGTCCTAGTGGCAGAAAGCTACAGCTAAGAGTTGTACATCATTATCAGGCCCTGCTCTGGGCCATGCCCTGGCCTCAGTACTGCATGGACTAAGTTCTCTAGCCTCATGATAACTTTTTGAGATGCTATATTCTGTTTTATGGAAGAGGGAACCAGGAGACAAAGTAAGTCACCTAAGGTCATAGGAGCTTGTAGACAGGAGAGCTGGGATTTGAATCCAGGCCGGCTGACTTACTTACTATGAATGTTATGCTGCCTGTCTTTGAGTGTACAGCACTTTGCGGTTTACAAAGCATTTCCAAACACATTTAAAAAAAAAGTTTTCAGAATATTAGAACTCTAAAGTGTGTTAGAGATCGTCTATTCTAAATTCCTCACATTACGGAGAAGGAGACAGGTCCAGAGAGGGGCAGTTTATGAAAAATTGAGACAGCTACTGCTTTCCCGGCTGCTGACAGCCTTGCAGTGCCAAGCTCCTTCCCGGACTGGAGCTCCATGAGCACAGGGGCCGTGCCATCGGGCACCTTTAATTCTTCAGCACCTAACACAGCCTCAGACATAGTAGGTGCTCAGGGTGTGTTAAATGAATATGAGTCTGAGACGATCAACGTCGATAATGATCAGTTCAGTCGCTCAGTAGGGTCTGAGTCTTTGCCACCTCATGGACTGCAGCATCCCAAGCTGCCCTGGCCATCACCAACTCCCAGAGCTTGCTAAAACTCACATCCATCGAGACGGTGATGCCATCCAACCCTGTCATCCTCTGTCATCGCTTTCTCTTCCTGCCTTCAATCTTTCCCAGCATCAGGGTCTCTTCCAATGAGTCAGTTCTTTGCATCAAGTGGCCAAAGTATTAGAACTTCGGCATCAGTCCTTTCAGTGAATATTCAGGATTGATTTCCTTTAGGATTGACTAGCTTGATCTTCTTGCTGTTCAAGGGACTTTCAAGAGTCTTCTCTAACACCACAGTTCAAAAGCATCAGTTCTTTGGCACTCAGCTTTCTTTATGGTCCAGCTCTCACATCCATACATGACTACTGGAAAAACCATAGCTTTGACTACACAGACCTTTGTCTGTAAAGTAAGGTCTCTGCTTTTTAATATGCTGTCTAGGTGGATCACAACTTTTCTTCCAAGGAGCAAGTGTCATTTAATTTCATGGCTGCAGTCACCATCTGCAGTGATTTTGGAGTCCAAGAAAATAAAGTCTGTCACTGTTTCCATTGTTTCCCCATCTATTTGCCATGAAGTGATGGGACTGGATGCCATGATCTTTGTTTTTTGAATATTGAGTTTTAAACCAGCTTTTTGACTCTCCTCTTTCACTTTCATTAAGATACTCTTTAGTTCTTCTTTGCTTTCTGCCATAAAGGTCATGTTCATAAGGGTGTCATCTGTGTATCTGAGGTTATTGATATTTCTCCCGGCCATATTGATTCCAGCTTGCGCTTCTTCCAGCCCAGCATTTTGCATCATGTACTCTGCATATAAGTTAAATAAGTAGGGTCATAGTATAAAGCTTTGTCATACTCCTTTCTCAGTTTTGAACCAGTCCATTGTTCCATGTCTGGTTCTAACTGTTGCTTCTTGACTTGCATACAGATTTCTCAGGAGGCAAGTAAGGTGGTCTGGTATTCCCATCTCTTTAAGAATTTTCCACAGTTTGTTGTGATCTACACAGTCAAAGGCTTTGGCATAGTCAATAAAGCAAAAGTATATGTTTTTTCTGGAATTCTCTTACTCTTTCTATGATTCAACAATGTTGGCAATTTGATCTCTGATTCCTCTGCCTTCCCTAAATCAGCCTGAACATCTGAAAGTTCTCAGTTCACAAACTGTTGAAGCCTAGCTTGGAGAATTTTGAGCATTACTTTGCTAGAATGTGAGATGAGTGCAATTGTGTGGTAGTTTGAACATTCTTTGGCATTGCCTATTTTTAGGATTGGAATAAAAATTGACTTTTTCCAATCATGTGGCCACTGCTGAGTTTTCCAAATTTGTTGGCATACTGAGTTCAATATTTTAACAGAATCATCTTTTAGGACTTGAGATAGCTCAACTGGAATTTCTTCACCTCCACTAGCTTTGTTCGCAGTGATGCCTTCTAAGGCTCACTTGACTTCGGACACCAGGATGTCTGGCTCTAGGTGATCGATCTCACCACTGTGGCTATCTGGGTCATTAAATTCTCCAAGCCAGGCTTCAGCAGTATGTGAACCGTGAACTTCCTGATGTTCAGGCTGGCTTTAGAAAAGGCAGAGGATCCAGAGATCAAATTGCCAACATCTGCTGGATCATGGAAACAGCAAGGGAGTTCCCGAAAAACATCTATTTCTGCTTTATTGACTATGCCAAAACCTTTGACTGTGGATCACAATAAACTGTGGAACATTCTGAAAGAGATGGGAATACCAGATCATCTAACCTGCCTCTTGAGAAATCTGTATGCAGGTCAGGAAGCAACAGTTAGAACTGGACATGGAACAACAGACTGGCTCCAAATAGGAAAAGGAGTACGTCAAGGCTGTATATTGTCACCCTGCTTATTTAACTTTTATGCAGAGTACATCATGAGAAACGCTGGACTAGAAGAAACCCAAGCTGGAATCAAGATTGCCGTGAGAAATATCAATCACCTCAGATATGCAGATGACACCACTCTTATGGCAGAAAGTGAAGAGGAGCTAAAAAGCCTCTTGATGAAAGGGAAAGAGGAGAGTGAAAACGTTGGCTTAAAGCTCAACATTCAGAAATGAAGATCATGGCATCTGGTCCCATCACTTCATGGGAAATAGATGGGGAAACAGTGAAAACAGTGTCAGACTTTATTTTTGGGGGCTTCAAAATCACTGCAGATGGTGACTGCAGCCATGAAATTCAAAGACGCTTATTCCTTGGAAGGAAAGTTATGACCAACCTAGATAGCATATTCAAAAGCAGAGACATTACTTTGCCGACTAAGGTC